>JBBBDQ010001014.1:3692500-3695000 GCA_037127315.1 Ascarosepion bandense | reverse complement strand
AAAACCTCTGACCTGGTTTGTAAGTTGTGAAAAATAAGCAAAAGCGGGCAAAAAGGAAAATAGACAAGGGAAAAAGAAGTTACACGTCAAAGAAAAATAAACCAAAAGTGAATTAACCAAACAAGAAGTTCTGACGTAAAAAAAGAAATAAACGAAACACACACACACACACACACACACATACAGAAACTAAGTTACAACGACGTCATACTTATACAATCAAAACGGCCACTCAGACTAAATTAGACCGCTGCTTAAAAATGGTAAGTAAGATTTTTACCTCATAATATTTGTTTTCTTAGAACTAATGCATCTTTCTTATATCTTTCTTCTCTTTCTTTTCCAATATTCTGTTATTAAAAAAACAATTTTTGTTACTCGATTATACTCGAGTCAATGAAGTTCGCGTGAATATTTTAGTCACGCGTGGAAGCAATGGATTTTTTTGGTCAATTTTCAAACATCCACAGGGTGCAATGGAAAGCTTTTTTTTTTCTTAAGTATGCTTGAATGGATTGTTTTCTCTCTTTGTTTTATTTCTTTTTCTACTTTGTCTTTTCATTTGTAGGATTTTCAAAAATAAATTCTAAGCGCTTGACTTTTCGCAAAATCTTGGACACGATACGCCATTCATTTCATTTCTCAAGTTAGAGAAATAGAAGAATCACACGCACACATACACACACACGCACACACACACACACACACACATATATATATATATATGTGTGTGTGTGTGTGTGTGTGTGTATGTGTGCGTTTAATTAAATTAATTTTATTGTATCGTATCTTACGATCTTAAGTATTTTAAATATTTTTGATTTTGCCCTAATTTTGGAGTACCCTTTTTTGTCTTTCTTTTTTCTCTTCTTCATTGTTTCATTCTTTTTTGTTTGTTTGTTGTTTTTTTCTTTCTTCTAAGTTCTTTTTTGTTCGTTTCTTTTTTCCATATTCCTTCTTTCTTCTTTTCTTTTAATCTATCCTTCATATTTAAATGTTCTTACTATCGTCAGATTCCATTTTTAATATTTCATTTTACCTCTCTTTTTTCTTTCATCTTTTTTTCACCATTTTACTTTTACTTTTTCTGTATATGCTCTTTCTCTCATTCCTTTTTTCTTTCTTTCTTTCATTCTTTCTTTTCTGAATTCAGTTCTTTCTTTCTTTCTTTCGTTTTTCTTTCTTTCTTTCTTTCTTATAATTTCATCATTCGTCTTTTTCCATGAACCAATTATTGTTTCTTTTCACTTTTCTCTCTTTTTAAAACCATATATTACTTTCACCTCGTCCAGTATCATTAATAAACTATAACAACAACAACAACAACAACAACAACAACAACAACAAATTAACATGATATCTTGTACACTGAGCTTTTCATTTTCTTTTCCGTTTATTAATTTCCGATTCTTCTGTCATCATTATTATTATTATTATTATTATTATTATTATTATTAAAGTAAAGAAAGTGATGGACAGAGATTTCAGTGCAGTTGTAGTTGTGGTAGTAATCATAATGATCATAGATAAATCATATTGTTATAATTTTTATCATTATTTTTATTTAAAAGTAGAAAGAGCATAAACTGTACTTTTATAGTATTAGTATTAGCATTATTATTATTAGTAGTAGTAGTGATGATCTGAGTAAAGTCCCTTAATTTTGTAAAGTAAGTACAAAGATGTGAGACACTTGTAGTGATAATCTTAAGTCACCCATAATTATTAATTAAAGAAAAAGAAGGTCAGAGACTGCACTTATAGTCGTACTCTGTGTGGTATTGATGTAAAAGAAGAAGTCACTCATTATTTTCGGAAAGAAATAGAAAGACAGATATTGAATGATTATAATAATAGTAATGATGATCTTATACAAGTCAAGTATTATTGCTTTTCAGTCTTCTTCATTCGCTTTCACATACAATCGTTTCACAAGTTTCTACCTGAGGAAAGGAAAGTATTTCTTGGAAAGTTATTAAGCATATTAGATTGTAGAAGTTATTATTATTGTTATTATTTAAACTAAAGATAGAAAACATAGAAATTGTATTTTTGCTGTAATGTTTCATATATACTTAGCAACAATAATAAAATGGAAAAAGAGTACACTCTAGTAAAACTAGTAGCAAAAAAAAAAAAAGGAAAAAAAACATGCTTAGTCAAAATATTTTTCTTTATTTTATTCATTTATGCACTAACATGTTCACACCTGACGTCTGGTGGTCATTTGCTGAGGGTCGTGTGAAAACTGCCACGACAATTTTCCAGGATCTTTCTCAGTATCCTCGAAGACCCCCATCAACGCTATTGTCTAAATAGCCTAAACTATACCTAGAATTTTCAATTAATTCAATTACTTTCCATTCCAGTAGTAACTGATTGCTTACCGTTCCGAGCGCTCCGATAACGATTAGCACTACTGTCATAGTCATGTTCGAAATCTTCAGCTACCTGGAGAGAATCAGACATGTATTTAAGTTTAAAAAATTTTCTTTCGGTT
>JBBBDQ010001014.1:3660000-3687500 GCA_037127315.1 Ascarosepion bandense | reverse complement strand
CACTTTATGCCCAGTAGAAGTTTTAATTGTTTTCAGCTATTATATTCAGTCAGTCAGTTAAATGCCAGACGTGATACACGCTTAGGTGATCATGTCTCGAAAGAGACATAACTGACTGGGCAGAAGATTATCCTGCAGTCAGTTGCCATTGCTTTCTGTGGTAGACTAGCTGGCTAGTATTTAGTGGCGGATCAGTTTATTACTTCATAACAATAGAAAACAGATCCCCCACTTTATGCCCAGTAGAAGTTTTAATTGTTTTCAACTATTATATTCAGTCAGTCAGATAATAATTAGACTACCGAAACAGGAGAAAGCGTACTAAGAGCCACCAGGGATAGGGAGAGGTGGAAAGCCATGATCGCCTACGTCCTGAAAGGACATGGCACATAAAAGAAGAAGAAGAAGAACCCCCTGCGTACTGGTGGCGGTTCTGCCTTGCTTAGGGTGAAATGATAATAAAAAAGTAGTCAGAAACATTTTCAGTGCAGTGGATATCGGCTTTGATATATTTGAAGGGCCTGGTCACGTGGATGACAGAACGAGTGTTGCGTGGTGTAACAGGAGAAAGCGTGCTAAGAGCTACCAGGGATAGGGAGATGTGGAAAACCATGATCGCCTACGCCCTGAAAGAATAGGGCACATAGAAGAAGAATATATATACCTACTGTTTATAAGAAATTATAATATGGATATAAAGTGGGGGACCAAATCTATATTATAATCAATATATAAACTGATCCCTCATTTTGTGGCCATGCTAGTTTCTATACATGTATATTCTAGATTGATGGGCTTGAGCAGGTGGATGACAGAACGAGCGTTGCGTGGTGTAACAGGAGAAGGCGTGCTAAGAGCCACCAGGGATAGGAAGATGTGGAAAGCCATGATCACTTACGTCCTGAAAGGAGAGAGCATATAAAAGAAAAATAAGACAAATACAGTTTAGGGAATAATTTGTGCACTTTCCTTAGCGAAATGGTTAGGAAAATAATCTGGCAACTTGTATGTATCAGTAATGTGACGGTAATCGGCACAGAAGATGAAACGGATATGCCGAGTTCGATTTACAGTCGCTGCAGCTGCCTTCATTTCGCGCTAATATGCCTGGAAAAAGACATGGAATCATCTTTCTTCATCTATAGGTTAAATAGGGCAGCAGAGTAGACCTTCCTTCCATGAGATAAATATGACGGCAGACTAGGCACTCCTGCCTTGATGATGCAACTAGTTTAGAAGAACTCATAATTCAAAATCAGCCTGGAGAGATGGTCTCCGTCAGGTTATAATACCCTGAACAAAGTATTATTATTAGTCTGCAGATACCCCACAACACTAATGGTTTACGGGACTCGTCTTGAGAGTGTGTTTGATGTTTATTGGTACTCTATTATCGTTGTCATGTGCCATGCTTATTAAATAACCACGCAAGTGCTGTTCACCTCGGGATTCATGACAAAATCCAGCAGAGAATTTACAATGTGATCGATACCGACTTAGAAGCTCGGCTGCAGTCTCTCTCTCACCGGCGTGACATGGCTTTCCAGTGCCTCTTCTATAAATACTTTCACGGTTTCTGCTCCAATGAACTTAGATCACTGGTGCCCCCTAGAGATGAATTTCTACGAGCTACTAGATTAGCAACTAGGTCCCACCCTTTTACAGTGTAAGCGATAAAGTGTAACCGCAATTTCTACTCTAACAGCTTCTTTTCACGCACTTCCCATCTGTGGATTTCCCTTTCATATACTTGCTTCCCCGACAGTTACAATCTCCAGGAATTTAAATGTAAGGTCCATAGATTTCTCCTATCACACTAACTCGCATCCATTCTCACGAGCTCTTTTTTCTATCTACTCCACCCACATCCTCAGTATTCTCATCCGTCTATTACCCTCCTCCTGACATTTTTCTATAACTAACCCTGTGTAATCCCCTGCGCAAAAGTGGCAGTAGAATGCCTTGCTTGGGGTGAGATGATTAAAAAAAAAGTTGCAATACTCGTCTGTTTGGGTCAGTATATTATCGTGTGTCATACAGAAAGAAGACGGTTCAGGCGGTAAGTTATAGTCGAATATTACGCAATCAGCAGTGATACACTTTTTTTTTTTCAAAAAGAACCCATAATTTTATTGGGAGTTGTTAAACAACATTCTAATAAAATCTCAACCCAGAAAGGATTTCTAGGAATTGAGGTATAAACACTTTATCCCCACTATTTGAAAGTCTGTGAGAGAAGCAAACAAAACACATACTTTTTGTATGATATACAGGATTGCTTTCTTTAACGATATGTCAATCCTTGATTATTTACTTAACGTTGAATGCTGTATGAAGCAAACAGAGCAAATCAAATACTGTAAAGTAGCAACGGTCAACGGGTCTAGCCTCGTGAACCATGACCAAATCCTAGGTACCTTCAAATGAAAAAAAAATTAAAATAAATTCTGAACTCACATACATTCTTAGAAGCCTGCTTGACGTAGACAGCACCTTACTAATTAGACTACAGAGATGTGTGATAACCAAATTTAGTTACATAAATATACAGCTGCAGAACTGGCTGCGTAGATAGATAGATAGATAGATAGATAGATAGATAGATAGATAGATAGATAGATAGATGTATGTAGGATGTAAAAATAAAAATAACAAGCAAAAAATCTCAAAAATAAACTTTGTTTTATAAATTCAGCAATAAAGATGAACAAAAAGTCAGAAATTCATAATGACAATGTTGAATCTAATAAGTTTGTCTGTTAGTCACCTGATTTCACAACATGTCAACCCTTGGTTTATTTCATATAAAATTTGTGCATGAGACACCCAGTGAGTATCAAACTCAGTATTCAGTTTATGTTTAACTAGACTGGCTTTTGTAGTCATTACTTCATGCTGAGAAACCTGACCCAAACTTATCCCCATATCCTCACTGGCGCAACAGATTCTTTCTACTAACTCTCACTTCCAATACGACTCATGTCAAAATAAGCTAAAAAATTAGCAGATACAATTGTATAAAATTAAAACTGTGCGAACATTGGTGTTCTCACGCCAAATAGAAGATCATTTCGATCCAATCTTATGTTTTCTTCTTTTAATACTATTCCCCTTCAGGACGTAAGCAACTGGGACCGTTTAGTACGTAAGCAATAATGACTCTTCAGGACGTAAGCGACCATACCCCTTTAAGATGTAAGTGACTATGCTCCTTCAGAACGTAGGAGATAATGACTCACGACGTAAACGACTGTGCACCTTCAGGATGTAAGCGACCATGCCAATTCAGAACGTAAGGGTTAATTTCACTTCAGGACATAAGTGATAATGACTTAAGACATAAGGTGACCAGGCCCTTCGGAACGTAAACGATAATAACTTAAGACTTAAGGTGACCATGAGCTATCAGGACGGAAGCGATAATGACTCAAGACGTAAGGTGACCATGCGTTTTCAGCAGGGAGCGATAATAATTCAATACGTAAGATGACCATGCTCCTTCAGGACGTAAGCGATAATGACTCAAGACGTAAGGTAACCATACTTCTACAGGACGTAAGCGATATTATTTCAAGATGTAAGGTGACTATGCTCTTTCAGGATGTAAGTGATAATGACTCAAGACGTAAGATGATCATCCTTCTTCAGGACGTAAGCGATAATGACTCAAGACGTAAGGTGACCATGCTCTTTCAGGATGTAAGTGATAATGATTCAAGACGTAAGGTGTCCATGCGTTTTTAGCAGTGAGCGATAATGACTCAATACGTAAGGTGAACATGCTTCTTCGGGACGTAAGTGATAATGACTCAAGACGTAAGGTAACCATGATTCTTCAGGATGTACGCCATAATAATTCAAGACGGAAGGTGACCATGCTTCTTCAGGACGTAAGCCATAATAACTCAAGACGGAAGTTGACCATGCTTCTTCAGGACGTAAGCCATAATAACTCAAGACGGAAGTTGACCATGCTCTTTCAGGGTGTAAGTGATAATGACTCTAGACGTGAGATGATCATGCTTCTTCAGGACGTAAGCGATAATGACTCAAGACGTAAGGTGACCATGCGTTTTCAGCAGTAAGCGATAATGATTAAAGACGTAAGTTGACCATGCTCTTTCACGACGTAAGCGATAATGACTCAAGACGTAAAGTTACCATGCTTCTTCAGGACGTAAGCGATAATGACTCAGGACGTAAGGTGACTATGCTCTATCAGGATGTAAGTGATAATGACTCAAGGAGTAAGGTGAACTTTAGGACGTAATGTGACCATCCCCCTTCAGGACGTAAAGTGAACATTCCTCTTTAGAACGTAAGTGATCATCACTCTCCATTGATTTTTATTGTTATTCAAGAATAGTCGTATATACCTGGGGAAACTTTGAAAAGGTCAAAGCAAAACCACTACACCGACTGATTATTACCTTCACGAAAGTTTTTAATCCAGAAATTTATTTCTTTAGACATTCAACACTAGAGAATCCTGTCCATTCTGCTATATAACCCTCATTTGGTGTGGAAAAGAGACTGATTCATGCCTTTCCCAAAGGAATTAGTGTGAAATTGAACTCAACAGACTAGCTCGGAATTTGAACTCGGCCTGTCGATTTCATTTTGCTCACCTGTCAACTTTACGCCACCCGCACATTTTCAATTAGATATTAGTTATTTGAGTTTAAGATGCTTGTTAGGTTATGTATTGTATTGCGTAATCAGCGAGGATCGAATTCACAGGCAATGGGCAACAAGATTAGTATCACTCACATGACCCCACGCTGACGTTCCATGACTGCTATAACTTGTAACTGATGAGAGCCGTATGATTCTGGAGCGTGTTTCCTAAGTTATTATTCCCATTGTCAGCTGGAACCTTAGTGTGTATTCAAAGTCTTAGAAGATATTGTGTGTCCTTTGCTATGGAGGAATGTCTAGCGAATCGATCCATTATTTTAGTATAGTGCATTAGATTACAAATGGGTTTACTATTTTAGTGAACATTTGTCTGGCTTTGATATTAATCTCTATTTTTGTGTAGTTAGTTTGATCCTGACTGGGTGATCCGCAATGAAGAGAATGAAAAGCGATGTTATTAGTTGAGTAGACTACTTCTGAGTTCGGCTTTTTCGAGAATTGCATACTTGCAGTCTTACGCCTCTAAAGGTTAATAAATCTAGTTTATATTTATTCAAACATATTTTTCGAGGACGAAAGTGATCATAGCTCTACAAAGCTTCGCCTTCTTTTATTATCTGTGAAGTGTGATGATATCTTGAGAAAGATAGTGGAACGATTTCTATTTCTTTTCGTCACGGTTTTCATTCTTTTAAACTGGCTGCTAACCCAAGCTTAGGATTGGTTGACTTTATTTAACTGTCTGTCAACTTCTATGGGTTTTATAATGCCGAAATTTAAACACTGTGAGCTTAATTTTCCCCCCTCAACTTCAAATAAAATTTATTGTTTGTTATTGTTGGTCATTTTGCTATAAAATGTATTGTTGGTCATTTTGCTATAAAATGCATTTTTGGTCATTCTGCTATAAAATGCATTGTTGGTCATTTTGCAATAAAATGTATCGTTGGTCATTTTGCTATAAAATGCATTTTTGGTCATTCTGCTATAAAATGCATTGTTGGTCATTTTGTAATAAAATGTATCGTTGGTCATTTTGCTATAAAATATATTGTTAGTAAATTAACTTTAAAAATGTATTGTTGCTAATTTGACTATAAATATGTATTGTTGGTAACTTTTTATATAAAAAATATATTGCTGCTATTTTTACGATAAAAAGATGTTTATACTTTCATAATGATTTTTTGTTTGTTTGAGGGTTCACTATTTGCCCATAGCTGAGACCCTAAAAGGTGCTACTACCCCGGATCCTGATGGTGCTGAAAACATCAGCAATTACGAAATGGTTTCCTGCTCCTCAAAACCCACAATCTTCCGATCAGGTGCCTTACTGCCTGAGGCAGTTTATTGTCATAATCAGGATAACTATTCTCAGAGATTCCTGTCTATTGCCGTATGGAAAAGACGATTTCAAGCCTTTCTGTATAGCGAAAGAACTAAAATGAACTTGACCCATTGTATCACACGCACATGAATGAGATATGAATAGCGCATGCAATAACTAAATTTCATGTGAATTCATTTCACATCGAACTGTTCATGTCTGTCACCATTTTAAGCAAATATTCTCTTTGCGTGTAGGTTCAGCTGTGATCCCAAATTGGGATGATGATGCTCTACGGGATTTGTCTTCTTTCTGCTTTGTTTGTTGTTTTCATTTTCCGTTTTTTTGCGTCATTCTTTTTTTTTTATTTATTATTCATTTTTCCCTCTCACTTTATCCATTTTTTTTTCATCTAATCTTCATTGTGTTCGTTGTGGCGGAACGAGAAATCGGGGGAACCGAGTTCGAATTCTAGTTGAATTCCTTGCATTCACTTACGCGCAAATACCCTTGGGAAAGGTATCAAT
The DNA here is from genome assembly GCA_037127315.1 of Ascarosepion bandense. Lineage (NCBI taxonomy): Eukaryota > Metazoa > Mollusca > Cephalopoda > Sepiida > Sepiidae > Ascarosepion > Ascarosepion bandense. The sequence continues at coordinate 3,681,008 of JBBBDQ010001014.1, read as the reverse complement.
CCGTCTCTTCCCTCCAGTTATGGGTTAAATAATCGGACAGATTGGGTTCTATAGCCTTGGTCAGCAACCAGTCTACCGTAGAAAGCAATGGCAACCTACTACGGGATAATTCTTCTGCCCAATCAGTCATGTCTCTTTCGAGACATGATCGCCCAAGCGTGTATCGCGCATGGCACTTAACTGACTGAATCTTCATTGCTTTTTCTCCTTCTATTGCTGTTTTTTTCTTTTCCGCTGTTTAAATTATTCTTTCTTTTTTTCTCTCTCTCCTTCTCTTTTCTTTCTCATATTCAGTTTCTTTTTTCATTTCCTCTTGTTTTCGCTCTTCTTTTCTTCTTGGCTTTCTTTTCTTTCTTTTTGTCTCCTCTTCTTTTCTTCTTGGTTTTCTTTTCTTTCTTTTTGTCTCCTCTAATTTTCTTCTTCATATTTGTTTTTATTTTTCCTCGTCGCTTTTTCCGTTCTTTTTGCTTTTCCTTTATTTTTTCTTTCCTCTTTTTTAAACTTCTGTTTTACTTTATCCTTCTTCTTTCAGTTTTCTTCCCCTTTTTCTTTTATTTTCCTTCTTTCTTGTTTCTTTTTCTTCTTTGTCTTCTTCTTTACTCTCTACTTTTTCTTCTTTCCTATCTTCTTTCTTCAATTTTTTCTTATTTCTTTATGTTTTCCTTCTTTTTTCCTTCTTCTTCTTCTTCTTCTTCTTCTTCTTCTTTTTCTTCTTCTTCTTCTTCTTCTTCTTCTTCACTCTCTACTTTTTCTTCTTTCCTCTCTTCTTTCTTCAATCTTTTTCTTATTTCTTTTTTCTTTCGTTTCACCCCAAGCAAGACGGTAACGCCACTGATGCGCATGGGGCTACATAAGAGTAAAAGATCAGACAGGAGGAGAGTAATGAGGAAGACAAACTAGTTATAGGGGGTGTCAGAGAAAAGGAAAGATAAGGATAGGAATACAGGTGTGATGACAGTCGCAAAGGTAGAGAGAAAGGAAAAGATATACAGGGCGATGTAGAAAGAACTAGAGTCAAGTGATAGGAGGTGGGTATTGACACTGCATTTAAATTGCTGGAGGTTGTAACCGTCAAAAAAGCAAGAATATGGAAGGGAGTTTTACAGGCAGAACTGCGAGAAAAGACTATTTTTCTTTTTCTTTTTCTTTTTCTTTTTTATAACTATTTTCACTATTCTATTCATCTTTTTTCTTCTTCTTTGTCTTTCGTTGACTTTCCACAACCTTTTTTTCTAATCAAATTCTAACTGAATATATTTAAGTCAAAACTTCATGACATTGGCATAACTGTTTAGCAACGTTAATAGCAAAAACAACACGACCTTGTGCCAGACGTAAGTAATAGCCAAACCTAACATATTATAAATATCACTTGATTTCTAGTTACTGGAAATTTTATTCAAATTAATTAAATTTTATTCAAATTAAAATTAAGATGTATCTTAAACTTGTTTTAAATCTTGTGCAATACCACAGTCACGGAATGCAATGTTGAGAAGAGCAGATATTTAAAGTTAATGATTATTAGCGTGCCAAATTTTGTTTTAAAGCGTTGTGTCTATTTTACGGGCAACACATCGCAACGTTTTCAAATAATCGCTTCACGAAGGATAATATTTAAACAATCTCTTGTTAGTACAAAACATTAGTAAATCATAAAGACACGAGAATATGTTGAATATTACTTTCGAAAAAGTAATGTTTCTTTAATTTTCTATAAGAAAAAATGAAGACGATATCTAATTATAAAAACATTGTAAGTCATCATTTTGATTAACCCTTATCAAAAATGATGTTGATGGACATAAAATATTAAAGGCTCAAACTAAATTTTCAATACAAATGTCGTAAATCATTATAAAAGTATTATTTATCAATTTAATGACTTTATAATGAAAAACAAACTGAATAACAAACTGAATAAGAAAGTCAGAAGGACAACAAGTAATACATGATAGTTTTAAAGAATGCCGAATGTCTTCTTTTCTGACAGGATTGGCCCCAAATAAAAAAAATAATTAGATTCAAAGAGCTAATGAAACGATGGTCGTGCTAGGTTTAGAATTTTCAAACAGTCATTTGAAAAATTGTCAGTACAAACTGTATTAACAATGAGATGTTCACCCTTTAATTAAATTAAAGAAATTTTTAACGTCTAACCTCTTTTCAGCTTCAAAAGCTATTATTCATCTCATTTTAAATGATCACTTTTCATGTTGAACAAATCAAACTCAGTGACTACTGCAATTGAAACTAGTCCAACAACAGAGTTTTCAATTCTATGATTACTGTGTACGCTGTAACTACTATTGCCCAATCATCTGGCGATGAATAAACGATTCAACTTTTGTTCAAGAGAAAAAAGTTAACAGAATCTTTTTAACGAAGATTTGAGTTAAAAACAATATATGACTTTTATCGAATAATTGTTAAAAGTTTATTTTCACAGAATAGTCAGTGTTGGAACTGACGTTTTAATCCCCTGAGAATTTGACTCGTGCCAATGCCGTCTGTTTATTTTTCTCTGATGTTGCCAATGTTTTCTTTTTTATTTGCTCACTGATTTTTTCTGCAACCAGACGACTATTTTTGGTTTTATTCTTTTTCTTTTTTATTCATTGTTGTTTTTCTGGGTTTTTTGGGTTTTTTTTACTTTTTCTTTCTTTTTTTTATTCACACTTTCGATATTTTTCCTGATTTTTGTCAATATATTTCCGAATAATTTTTTCTTTTCTTAACTTTTTTCTTACTTCTGGTCATTTTATTTCATTTTCGGTTTATTTTTTCTCATTTTTTTCAGCATTTCGTTTCCTTATAATAGAACTTTTTTTCCTTTCCATTTTAATCTTAAGTCGACTTTACTTTTTTCTTTTTTTTTCACATCTCCATCTCTTCATTTTTCTTTCCTTTTCTTTTTTGTTCTTTTCTTTTTTCTAATATTCTTTCTTTATTTCGTTTCCTTTATTTTCTATCCTCTTTTTATCTCCCGTCCTTTTTCTTCCTTTCTATTTCTATTTCCATTCTTTGTTCTTTTTCACCTCTTTCTTGCATGTCCTTTTTTCTCTTCTCTTTCATTCTTTGTGCATTCTGTATTCTAATTTCATTTTCTTTTTTTTTCTCTCACACTTCTGCATCATTATCTGTCTTCTCTTTTTTTTCTTTCTTTCTTTCTTGTTTCTTTCACTATTTATTATTTTTTCTCCATGTAAATCTCTTTTCTTTATCATCTCTTATCTATTTCTTCTGCTACATTTTCATTCATTTATTTTCATAATTTTCGTTTCCTTTTTTACCATCCTTCTTTTTCCGTTTTTCTCTTTTCTTTATTGATTACTTTGTTTTCTCTTAATCTTTTCTTCAATATTTTCCTAATCCCAAAATTTAATGACCAAAACTATTCACATTATCATTTTGATATCCATAACCTTTCGGTACAAACGAATATTCGGTGACAAAGTGCCTGCTTGCATTCAAACGATCGTCTTTTAGATAGGCTCGAACACCAACCTTTAGTACTATTAGAAAATATACAAAAGTATTAAACAATGGACGCTTCACGTTTCATTTTTGTTCTGTTTATTCCTAAAAGATATTTTATTTCAATTTTCAGACGATATGACAGATCTATTTTTATCTTTACAAAAAGTTTTCTCGCCATTTTTATGTGATTAAGAATAGATTTTCACATTTCTTTGTGATTGACTCCCAAAGCCCTTTGTCTTGCTTAAATTTAAACAAACATGAATGAAACAAACATGATGAAAAGGACTAATAGCGATGCACGACGCATTTAGAAAATCCAAGCTTGGCACAAGGTTAAAAAGAGTGTTGCAACTTACGATTGCCTACGATTGTTAAATGGCAATAAATAATTCCTACTTTGTCAGGTCCCAAATCAAAGGAAATAACAATAATAATGATCAATAGAAAATGTCATGAAGCCTTAAGTCTATGTTTTTGAACAAAGAATTAAATGTATATACAACAGAAATCAGCGAAAACACTACTTTTTTTTTAATCATTTCACCCCAAGCAAGGCATTCCACTGCCACTATTGCGCTTGGGGCTACATAGGGGAAGGTAAATAGAAATAGTGGTTAGATATAGGAAATGTCAGAAGGGGGTTGATAGATAGATGGGTGGGTGGGAAAAGTGTTTGAAAGAATGGAAGCGAGTTAGTTTGTTAGGAGGTATGTATTGACCTTACATTTAAACTCCTGGAGATTGTAGCCGTCAGGAAAACAGTCATGTGGAAGGGAATTCGACAGTCGGGAAGTGCGAGAAAAGAAACTATTGAAGTAGAAGTTGAGGTTGCATTTTATCGGTTTCACTGTAAAAGAGTGGGATCTAGTTGCTAATCTAGTATCTCGTGCAAATTCGAACCTGGGGGCACCAGTGATCTAAATTCATTGGAGCAGAAGCCGTGAAAGTATTTATAGAAGAGACACAGGGAAGACACGTCGCGCCGGTGAGAGAGAGACTGCAGGCGGTCTACTAAGTCGGTATAGATCACATTACAGACCCTCCGCTGTACCTTGTCGAGAAGCCCAAGGAGAATAGCAGGGGCACCCGACCAGATATGGCAACAGTATAATAATAATAATAACAGAAATAATAATTATCAATAGAAAATGTCATAAAACCAATTCTAGCCTTAGGACTATGCTTGAGACCCCGAAGAAAATGAATTTAGAACTGAAATCAACAGTAATAATAATAATAATAATAATAATAAGCCACTACCTGCCTTAGGTCTCCCCGCAGACTTGGTTGGTAGTGAGACCAAAGCAGAAATCGAAATATGATGAAAAATGACATAATAATAATAATAATAATAATAATAATAATAATCAAGTGAAAATGCCATAAAGCATTTTCTGAGATTATTTCTCTGGTTGGGTCCCGGAAGGAATTGTTTATACAACAGAAATCAAAGGAAATAATAATAATAGAAACAAAAATAATGATAAACAGAAAATGCCATGGAGCCATTTCTGCCTTTACGTCTCTGGTTGGAACCCGGAAGCAATTGCATATACCACAGAAATCATAGGAAATAATAATAGTAATAGTAAAAATAATGGTCAATGGAAAATATCATGAAACTATTTCAGGTCTTAGGTCGCTGGTTGAAACCCGGAATCAAATGTGGATACAACAGAAATCAAAGGAATATTATTAATAGTTTCAAAAATAATGATAAATGAAAAAAAGTCTTGACGCAAATTCAGGCTTCAGGCCTCTGTTTTGAACCCGGAAGAAAATCTATATACAACAGAAATTAAGAAAATATATTAGTAATAGTAATAATAATGATTACGGAATAAAATCATAAAGCCATTTCTCGCCTTAGGTCTCAGGTTGGGACACGGAAAAATATCTATACAACAGAAATCAAAGGAAATAATAATAATAATAGTAATAATAATGGTTAATGAATTATTTTATGAAGCCATTTCTGGCCATAGGTTTCTGTTTGGAACCCGGAAGAAGATGTGCATGCAATGGAATCCAATAGAATTCAATAGAAATAATAATAATAATAATAATAATAATAATAATAATAATAATAATAATAATAATGAACTCTAATAATGGACTCTAAACGACATCAGGCGAATGGATGCTAAAACAAGAAAGCTTCTTTCTAAGCATAAGATGCATCATCCTAAGGCTGATGTAGACCGTCTATACATACCCCGTAAAGAAGGTGGAAGGGGTCTTATTCAGTTGGAATTGTCATACAAGGCAACAACTATTGGCTTACTAACATACATAGAAACAACAAAGGATTGGATGATACAATTAGTAAGGCAACATGAAGAAAGAAAGAAAAAATATTCAATAATAAAAGAAGGCAGTAAATACAAACAAGATTTACAGTTAGTAGATTCTGTAGAAAAGCAAAACAGAAGCCAAGAACCAACTATTGCGGCAAAAAATATGAAAATGAAAGCCAAAGATAAAGCTCTTGAAAAGATGAAACAGCGCTGGCAAGACAAACCTCTGCATGGCCAATATCCAGTACGTGCCAATAAATCCAATGTTGACAAAGTTAATACTCATCGATGGTTACGTGCATCTGGATTAAAGTCTGAAACTGAAGGATTTATACTTGCAGCACAAGACCAAAGTCTTTTCACGAGAAACTTTCAGGCAAATATTATGCATAATAATATGGATCCAAAATGCAGGTTTTGTGATAAACACCAAGAAACAATAGACCACCTAATCTCAGGCTGTTCTGTGCTTGCCCCAAATGAATATAAAAATCGCCACGATAGAATTGGGCAATATTTACATTGGGTAATATGCAAACATTATGGAAAAGCTGTAAACAAACACTGGTATGAACATCACCCAGCACCGGTTACAGAAATAGAAGATGTAACCATTCTATGGGATTACACCATCTACACAGACAGAAAAACTGAAGCAAACAGGCCAGACATTATTGTTAAAAACCAGAAGGAGAAAACTTGTCTATTAATTGATATGGCTTGTCCAGCGGATTGTAACATAGCAATCAAGGAATTTGAAAAGCTGTCAAAATATAAAGACCTGGAAATTGAAATAGGAAAAATGTGGAAATTGAAAACAAGAGTTGTGCCAGTGATAGTAGGTGCACTTGAAATGATAAAAAATGGAACAAAACAACACATTGAAAGAATCCCTTGAAAAAAACCACAGCTTATGAGATATATAAAAAATTGTCTTATTAAGTACAGCCCACATACTAAGGAAAACTTTATCTATGTAATGCTGGAGATGATAGGGAAGATAGAAAAACATGAAATGGAGCCATAACAACATGCCACTACCTGCCTTAGGTCTCCCCGCAGACTTGGTTGGTAGTGAGACCAAAGCAGAAATCGAAATATGATGAAAAATGACATAATATTTGCCTGAAAGTTTAAGTCTTTTCACTAGAAACTTTCAGGCAAATATGCATAATAATATGGATCCAAAATGCAGGTTTTGTGATAAACACCAAGAAACAATAGACCACCTAATCTCAGGCTGTTCTGTGCTTTCCCCAAATGAATATAAAAATCGCCACGATAGAGTTGGACAATATTTACATTGGACAATGTGCAAACATTATGGAAAAGCTGTAAACAAACACTGGTATGAACATCATCCAGCACCGGTTACAGAAATAGAAGATGTAACCATTCTATGGGATTACACCATCTACACAGACAGAAAAACTGAAGCAAACAGGCCAGACATTATTGTTAAAAACCAGAAGGAGAAAACTTGTTTATTAATTGATATGGCTTGTCCAGCGGATTGTAACATAGCAATCAAGGAATTTGAAAAGCTGTCAAAATATAAAGACCTGGAAATTGAAATAGAAAAAATGTGGAAATTGAAAACAAGAGTTGTGCCAGTGATAGTAGGTGCACTTGGAATGATAAAAAATGGAACAAAACAACACATTGAAAGAATCCCTGGAAACCCCAGCTTAAGAGATATATAAAAAATTGTCTTATTAAGTACAGCCCACACACTAAGGAAAACTTTATCTATGTAATGCTGGGGATGATAGGGAAGATAGAAAAACATGAAATGGAGTCATAACAAAACGCCACTACCTGCCTTAGGTCTCCCCGCAGACTTGGTTGGTAGTGAGACCAAAGCAGAAATCGAAATATGATGAAAAATGACATAATAATAAGAATAATCTCCCCGCAGACTTGGTTGGTAGTGAGACCAAAGCAGAAATCGAAATATGATGAAAAATGACATAATAATAATAATAATAATAATAACGACATGGAAAATAATCCTTTACCTTAATCTTATAAATGGAACCTATAAGTCTGGTGAAATAAACATCAAAAGAGGTATATTTCAAGGTGACTCTTTGTCTCGCTTACTATTCTACAACAAACATCCACAATTAGCTTCGACCCTGCTGTAACAATAAAAGATTTAGAGCCAGAAGAAGCTTATAAATATCTAGGTGTTAATGTGAGTGAAACAATTTACCATAAAAAAATGAAATAAATAGTACGTAAAGAGTACTATAGAAGGTTACGACTGATATTAAAAACTAAATTGAGTTCTTAGAACAGGATTATGGCAATTAATAGCCTTGCCATACAAGTGGTCTAATATAGTTTCAACATCTTGAACTGGACTCTAAACGACATCAGGCGAATAGATTCTAAAACAAGAAAGCTTCGTTCTAAGCATAAGATGCATCATCCAAAGGCTAATGTAGACCGTCTATACATACCCCGTAAAGAATGTGGAAGAGCTATAATTGTCATACAATACAACAACTATTGGCTTACTAACATACATAGAAACAACAAAGGACTGGATGATACAATTAGTCAAACAACATGAAAACAGAAAGAACAAATATTTAATAATAAAAGAAGGAATTAAATACAAACAAGATTTAAATTTATTAGATTCTGTAGAAAAGCAAAACAGAAGCCAAGAACCAACTGTTGCGGTAAAAAAATATGAAAATGAAAGCCAAGGATAAAGCTCTTGAACAGATGAAACAACATTGGCAAGACAAACCTCTGCATGGCCAATATCCAGAACGGACAAATAAATCCAATGTTGATAAAGTTAATACTTATCGATGGTTACGTGCATCTGGATTAAAGTCTGAGACTGAAGGCTTTATATTTGCAGCACAAGACCAAAGTCTTTTCACTAGGAAATTTCAGGCAAATATTATACATAATTTTGTGGATTCAAAATGCAGGTTCTGTGATAAATACCAACAAACTATAGACCTTCTAATCTCAGGATGTTCTGTACTTGCCCAAAATGAATATAAAAATCGTCAGGATAGAGTGGGGCAATGTTTACATTGGACAATGTGCAAACACTATGGAAAATCTGTAAACAAACACTGGTATGAACATCACCCAGCACCGGTTACAGAAATAGATGTCACCATTCTTTGAGATTACACCATCTGCACAGACAGAAAAATTGAAGCAAATAGGCCGGACATTATTGTTAAAAACCAGAAAGAAAAAACTTGCCTATTAATCGATATGGCTTGTCCAGCGGATTGTAACATAGCAATAAAGGAATTCGAAAAACTGTAATATAAAGACCTGGAAATTGAAATAGAAAAAAATGTGGAAATTTAAAACAAAAATCGTGCCAGTGATAGTAGGTGCACTTGGAATGATAAAAAATGGAACAAAACAACAAATTGAAAAAATCCCTGGAAACCCATGCTTAAGAGATATACAAAAAATTGTCTTATTAAGTACAACCAACATACTAAGGAGAACTTTGTCTATGTAACGCTATGGATGTTAGGGGTGACAGAAAAAACATGAAATGGAGCCATAACAAAATAACACAACCTGCCTTAGGTTTTCCCGCAGACTCAGTAGGTAGTGCGACCATAGCAGAAATCTAGAAACCTAGGTCGCAAAATAACTCATTTTCAAGTAAAAATACAATATATATATATATAAACAATTTACAAACGAACTGAAAGGCATGTGGTCACTTGATCCCTGTCAAGTACGACAAGTGATTTTCCTAAGCGTAGCTTAGATATGACCATTTTTTTTTAATAAGCGTTTCACCCCGAGCAAGGCATTGCACTGCCACTACTGAGTAGGGGGCTACATAGAGTGGAGAAAGGATGGTTAAATATAGGAAGTGTCAGAGGGTGGGTGATAGGCGGGTAAGAATACCGAGAATGCGGGTTGGGTTGATGAGAGTGTTGGGAGAATAATTGGAAGTTCATCGGAGCAGAAGCCGTGAAAGTACTTGTAGAAGAGGCACAGGGAAGCCACGTCACGCCGGTGAGAGAGTGATTGCAGCCGTTATATATATATATACACAAACAATTTATAAACGAACTGAAAGGCATGTGGTAAAGTACGACAAGTGATTTTCCTAAGCGTAGCTTAGATATGAAAAGATCCAGAAATTATGGGGCACCCAGTTAGAACCGGACTCAATACTCAATTGTAATGATTCTAGCGGGACAAGCTTGTTAACCATTACATCACGTCAAAGTGCCCATGTCAGGTACGACAAGATACAAAACTGAATCAAGATTCATACACTCCTTTGCTAGTTTAGCTAATCGGCTTCATTTTATGGGATATTGAAATCTAAATAAAAGTCTAGTTTCCAATTAAAGTTATATCGCGAACAAGCTTCTCCTTGTAGTATCACTTAGGCGTCTGATTACAAGGAAAAATATACCTGCTCCAGGAGTGAATCAAAGGAATTTGGGAGCAGCTCTTTAGTTTAGCCTTTGATTGCTATTGTAAAAACAAGTAAATATATAATGTATTTTCTAAATAGAACATTACAATTGATTCAATCTATTTAATTCCTTACTGGGTTTTTTTATAGACCGATTGGAAAGGTTAACTTCCTTCACCCCATGCTAGCTTTCTTCTCAGTTTTCTTTTTTTCATTTCTAACCCCAGCTGTGTCGTTAAGTCAATCTCATAGATCGTTCATAATTTATGATGATTTAGCAATCGTCATTCCAGAAATCGAATGGTTATAAGAGCCTTTTCTGGAAGAAAAGAATTAAAAAAAAAGTAATCTAGATATTTAATTGGTCCCGAACGAGATCATTCACAAGGCCATATTATTTCATACACATGAGAAGACTCTATAGCGCTAGATAAATTAGACTTTGAAGAATGGATACCCTTTTTACTTTGTAGTGTTTTTACTTCCATTAAAGTATAACTTCACAAAAAGGTATCATGGCATGTGTGATGGCGAAATTCGAGACTAGCCTAGAAATTAAGGGCATTACATTCTAATATATATCTAAATTTCTAAACAATTAACTATATCTAACATTCTATCAATATCTTGATATCTAGCTGCTTGTTTCCGTCTATTTAGTCTCTTGAAAAAAAATTCATTATAAACAAATAAAAGGTGCTGGATTGCTATGTGATATCTGTCTTTCTGTATGGACGTGAATGCTGGGCGATGTCATCAAGAATGAAGGAAAGGCTTGAGGCAGCAGAAATGTATCGTTGACTATTACAGTCTAACTAGATAGCTATCGTAGCTGTACTTAGATGCCGTTGTCTATATCTTTTCAAGTATATATATATATATATATATATATAAATATATATATATATATAAAATATATCGAGGCAGCAAATAATTTTCTAAACATATAATGTTAAATATAAGATACAATAAATGTATATTATGTTTAATCATGAGCCGTTCTAGACATTGTATTTTGGCTTTAATTTCAGTTGAAAATAAAGAAAAAATTCTCCAACATTTAGATAATTTTTTATTAAGTTGGTTCTAAGCTTTCGGCTCATATGAGCCATCTTCAGAGAGGTAATGAGGACGGTAACACAAAAACATCCACCATCAGCGACGATTTTTCTTGTGTTGACATAAAACACCGCTAAGCCAAGACAATAGTTACCAAAAATAACAAACGCAGTTGGCAAATTTGCAATGCGGTTCTATAACGTCATACCATGTGATAGCGCAAAATGACAACAGAACCATATATTCAAGTGCAATGTAATGTGCTATGACCAGATTTAAAAGTGATTTTATTAAGTGTGGGTTGTTTGGATTTAATGTACATGGCCTCCAATATCTGAAGGTTCTTTTTACTGTGTGTATGAGTGAGGTTTATTGTATTGTTGACTAAAATCTGTCTGATATTACCTACATAGTTATGTTTTTCTGAGTAATGTTGTTTAATCTGATCAGAAAGATAATAGGTAAGTCTACGAGAGAGCGTCGTTGTAGTAAAACCAATAGATGTAGTGGGTTTATTATTAGTACCAGAGATACAATCTCTGAACAGGCATGTAAACTGATACACTACATTGGTTTTTTGTAGAAAATTTAGTTTAGTGCTTGTAGGGATATTAGAGACTATGAGGTCAATTGTTTTGAACTTTTTATAATATATGATGAGTTTAATTGGATTATTACTATCCATTGGTTTAACATTTCTACGTATTATCTTATTAAGACATTTTCATCTTGTTTGTAATTATTATGTATTTGGTTGCAATAGTATAAGTTAATAGTGTTATGTTTATTTTGATGTACACCATTATTATTAATATTATCAATATTGTTAGAGCTCTAACAATATTGATTTATTGCTTAGCAATGTTGCCGTTGCTTAGCGGAGATTTATGTCAACACAAATAAAATCGTCGCTGATGGTGGATGTTTTTGTGTTACCGTCTTAATAACCTCTCTGAAGATGGCTCATGGGAGTCGAAAACTTAGAACCAACTTAATAAAAAATTATACAAATGGAGAATTTTTTCTTTATTTTCAACTGAAATTAAAGCCAAAATACGATGTTTAGAACGGCTCATGATTAAACGTAATAGACATTCATTGTCTCTTATATTTAACAGTATATGTTAAGAATATATATATATATATATATATATATATATATATATATATATATATATATTAGGAGGTGCGTCAATAAAGTCAGACATTTCAAGTTAAGGAACGAGAACATAAAATAAGTACGAAAAGTAAACGAAGGAAAAGGGAAAAAATGAATAAGAAAAACAAGAAAAAAATGAAGAAATATAAACAAAAGAAAAAATACAACAATAACAAAAAAAAACGCAGTAAAATAAGAAGCAAGGAAAAATGAAAGAAGGAAAAATGGGAATAGAAAAGCAACAAAAAAAGAAAAAAGAAAACAAGGGAAAGCAGACGAAAAAAGAAGAAAAAGAAAAAGCCGAAAAAAAAAACAAAAAACAAACAAACAAGAAAACAGAGAAAAAAAAGAAGAAAACTACGAAGAAGAAGAAGTAGATGTAAAGGGAAAAACGATTGATGAAAATAACGTCATGAACTTTAAATGATCAATATAAAAATTGAGTTAATCAAAATTAACTTAAAAATCAAATGATAGTCTTTAAAAAATAAACTGATTATATATATATATATATATAATTATTTTTTTTAAAATTATAATTACATTGCGACACGGAAACTTTTATGTTTCGCGATTTCTATCTCGTCATCAATGTTAGGTCATTTTTGTGAAAATGACTTGTAAATCTGTAGGTTCTCTTCAACTGGAGTTATATATATATATATATATATATATGGAATTGGAAAACTGTTGGTTCTCTTCACCGGATTTATATATATATATATATATATATATATATATATATATATATATATATGACTGAGTAAAATGGCTTAACATCATTCAGAAATATTTAGAAATCAATTATTGTAGATTATTACATTCATTAATGTGCTTCATTATATTTGTGACCTTGTGCCAGATTAAGCTAACCTGCACGAATCAACATTTTCTCGAGTACATTTACTCTTGTGCTGACTTTAAAATCTACTAATTATTCTACACTGGTGTCCTTGTGCAAGACCAACATTAAGTGTTTAGAAAATTAGTCTGTTACAAATGTAAAGAAATGCACATGCTGTTTTGGAACCTGACATTTCTGTTAATTTATGTTGCATACGAAATTGCTTCCGGGTTCCAAGCAGAGACGTAGGGACCTGAAATGGCTTCATGATATTTTTCAATTGACCATTATTATTACTACTACAATTATTATTTCCTTTGATTTCTGTAGTTACACAGAATTTTCAGGGTCCCAACCATAGATCGAAGGCCAGAAATGGTTTCATGACAATTTCTTTTGTTAATTATTACTACTATTATAAATATTAGTAGTATTATTGTTGATTTCTGTGGTATACACAATTGCTTCCGGGTTCCAACCAGAGACGTAAGGGCAGAAATGGCTTCATGAAATTTTCTGTTTATCCTTATTTTTCTTACTATTATTATTATTTCCTTTGATTTCTGTTGTATACACATTTCCTTCCGGGAGCCAACCAGAGACGTAAAGGCAGAAATGGCTTCATGAAATTTTCTGTTTATCCTTATTTTTCTTACTATTATTATTATTTCCTTTGATTTCTGTTGTATACACATTTCCTTCCGGGTTCCAACCAGAGACGTAAAGGCAGAAATGGCTTCATGAAATTTTCTGTTTATCCTTATTTTTCTTACTATTATTATTATTTCCTTTGATTTCTGTTGTATACACATTTCCTTCCGGGAGCCAACCAGAGACGTAAAGGCAGAAATGGCTTCATGAAATTTTCTGTTTATCCTTATTTTTCTTACTATTATTATTATTTCCTTTGATTTCTGTTGTATACACATTTCCTTCCGGGAGCCAACCAGAGACGTAAAGGCAGAAATGGCTTCATGAAATTTTCTGTTTATCCTTATTTTTCTTACTATTATTATTATTTCCTTTGATTTCTGTTGTATACACATTTCCTTCCGGGTTCCAACCAGAGAAATAATCTCAGAAAATGCTTTATGGCATTTTCACTTGATTATTATTATTATGTCATTTTTCATCATATTTCGATTTCTGCTATGGTCGCGCTACCAACCAAGTCTGCGGAGAGACCTAAGGCAGGTCGTGGCGTGTTGTTATGGACCCATTTCATGTTTTTTCTATCTTCCCTATCATCCCTAGCGTTACATAGATAAAGTTTTCCTTAGTATGTGGGCTGTACTTAATAAGACAATTTTTTGTATATCTCTTAAGCTGGGGTTTCCAGGGATTCTTTCAATGTGTTGTTTTGTTCCATTTTTTATCATTCCAAGTGTACCTACTATCACTGGCACGATTCTTGTTTTCAATTTTGACATTTTTTTCTATTTCAATTTCCAGGTTTATATATTTTGACAGTTTTTCAAATTCCTTGGTTGCTATGTTATAATCCGCTGGACAAGCCATATCAATTAATAGGCAAGTTTTTTCTTTATGGTTTTAACAATAATGTCCGGCCTATTTGATCCAATTTTTCTGTCGGTTTAGATAGTGCAATCCCATAGAATGGTGACATTTCTGTAACCGGTGCTGGGTGATGTTCATACCAGTGTTTGTTTACAGATTTTCCATAATGTTTGCACATTGTCCAATGTAAATATTGTCCAACTCTATCGTGGCGATTTTTATATTCATTTGGGGAAAGCACAGAACAGCCTGAGATTAGGTGGTCTATTGTTTCTTGGTGTTTATCACAAAACCTGCATTTTGGATCCATATTATTATGCATAATATTTGCCTGAAAGTTTCTAGTGAAAAGACTTAAACTTTCAGGCAAATATTATGTCATTTTTCATCATATTTCGATTTCTGCTTTGGTCTCACTACCAACCAAGTCTGCGGGGAGACCTAAGGCAGGTAGTGGCATGTTGTTATGGCTCCATTTCATGTTTTTCTATCTTCCCTATCATCTCCAGCATTACATAGATAAAGTTTTCCTTAGTGTGTGGGCTGTACTTAATAAGACAATTTTTTATATATCTCATAAGCTGTGGTTTTTTTCAAGGGATTCTTTCAATGTGTTGTTTTGTTCCATTTTTTATCATTTCAAGTGCACCTACTATCACTGGCACAACTCTTGTTTTCAATTTCCACATTTTTCCTATTTCAATTTCCAGGTCTTTATATTTTGACAGCTTTTCAAATTCCTTGATTGCTATGTTACAATCCGCTGGACAAGCCATATCAATTAATAGACAAGTTTTCTCCTTCTGGTTTTTAACAATAATGTCTGGCCTGTTTGCTTCAGATTTTCTGTCTGTGTAGATGGTGTAATCCCATAGAATGGTTACATCTTCTATTTCTGTAACCGGTGCTGGGTGATGTTCATACCAGTGTTTGTTTACAGATTTTCCATAATGTTTGCACATTGTCCAATGTAAATATTGCCCAACTCTATCGTGGCGATTTTTATATTCATTTGGGGCAAGCACAGAACAGCCTGAGATTAGGTGGTCTATTGTTTCTTGGTGTTTATCACAAAACCTGCATTTTGGATCCATATTATTATGCATAATATTTGCCTGAAAGTTTCTCGTGAAAAGACTTTGGTCTTGTGCTGCAAGAATAAAGCCTTCAGTTTCGGACTTTAATCCAGATGCACGTAACCATCGATGAGTATTAACTTTGTCAACATTAGATTTATTGGCACGTACTGGATATTGGCCATGCAGAGGTTTGTCTTGCCAGTGCTGTTTCATCTGTTCAAGTCTTGCCAGCGCTGTTTCATTATTATTATTATTATTATTATTATTATTATTATTATTACTGTTGATTTCTGTTCTAAATTCATTTTCTTCGGGGTCCCAACCAGAGACCTAAGGCCAGAATTGGTTTTATGACATTTTCTATTGATCATTATTGTTACTACTAGTATTATTATTATTTTCTTTTGATTTCTGTTGTATACGCAATTGCTTCCGGCTTCCAACCAGTGACCTAAGACCTGAAATGCCTTCATGATATTTTAATTTTATCATTATTTTTGTTACTATTATTATCATTTTTTTTATTTCTCTTGTATAAACAATTCCTTCCGGGACCCAACCAGTGAAATAATCTCAGAAAAAGCTTCATGTTATTTTCACATGATTATTATTATTATTATTATTATTATTATTATTGTTATCTTTGATTTCTGTTGTAAACATATTTCCTTCCGGGTCCCAATCATAGACCTAAGACCAGAATTGGTTTCATGACATTTTCTATTGATAATTTTTACTACTATTATAATTATTAGTAGTATTTTTGTTGATTTCTGTTGTATATACATTTAGTTCTTTGTTCAAAAACAGAGACTTAAGGCCAGAAACGCCTACATGTAATTTTCCATTGATCATTAGTATTTGTTCTATTATTGTTATTTCCTTTGATTTGAGACCTGGCAAAGTAGGAATTATTTGTTGCCATTTAACAATCGTAGACGATCGTAAGCTGCAACAGTCTTTTTAACCTTGTGCCAGGCTTGGTTTGGAGTATTTCCAACCAGAGACCTAAGACCTGAAATGGTTTCATGTTATTTTCCATTCACCATTATTATTACTACTACTATTATTATTATTTTCTTTTGATTTCTGTTGTATACGCAATTGCTTCCGGCTTCCAACCAGTGACCTAAGACCTGAAATGCCTTCATGATATTTTAATTTTATCATTATTTTTGTTTCTATTATTATTATTTCCTTTGATTTCTCTTGTATAAAAAATTCCTTCCGGGACCCAACCAGTGAAATAATCTCAGAAAAAGCTTCATGACATTATTATTATTATTATGTCATTTTTCATCATATTTCGATTTCTGCATTGGTCTCACTACCAACCAAGTCTGCGGGGAGACCTAAGGCAGGTAGTGGCGTGTTGTTATGACTCCATTTCATGTTTTTCTATCCTCCCTATTCCCTTTGATTTCTGTTGTAAACGCATTTCCTTCCCGGTCCCAACCATAGTCCTAAGGCCAGAATTGGTTTAATGACATTTTCTATTGATAAATATTATTACTATTATAATTATTATTAGTAGTATTTTCATTGATTTTTGTTTTATACTCATTTAGTTCTTTGTTCAAAAACAGAGACTTAAGGCCACAAATGGCTTCATGAAAATTTCCATTGATCATTATTATTTGTTTTATTATTATTATTATTATCTTTGATTTCTGTTGTAAACACATTTCCTTTCGGGACCCAACCAGAGACCTAAGGCCAGAAATGGCTTCAGGTCATTTTCCGCTGATCATTATTATTACTACTATTATTATTATTTCCCTTGATTTATGTTGTTACGCAGTTCTTTCAGGGTCCCAACCATAGATCTAAGGCCAGAAATGATTTTATGACATTTTCCATTGATCATTATTCTTATAGCTATTTTTATTATTTCCTTTGATTTCTCTTGTATACGCAATTGCTTCTGCGTTCTAAACAGAGGCCTAAAATCAGATATGACTTGATATTTTTATTGATCAGTTTTATTACTACTACTACTACTACTACTACTACTATTATTTTTATTATTATTATTAATATTATTATTATTATTTCCCTTGATTTATGTTGTTACGCAGTTCTTTCTGGGTCCCAACCATAGACCTAAGGCCAGGAATGGCTTCATGACATTTTCCATTGATCATTAGTATTACTGCAATTTTTATTATTTTCTTTGATTTCCGTTATATACGCAACTGCATCCGATTTCTAAACAGAGAACTAAAATCAGATATGGTTTCATGACATTTTTTATTGATCATTATTATTACTATTTTTATTAATTTTATTTTTATTTCTGTTGTATACCAATTTCCTTCCGGTTTCAAACAGTGACTTAAGGCCAGAAATGGCTTCATGACATTTTCCAGTTATCATTATTATGACTACTACTATTATTATTTCCTTTAACTTCTGTTATATAAACATTTACATCCGGGTTCCAAACAGAGACCTAAAGTCAGAAAGAGCTTTATCACTTTTTTCACTGGGTATTTTTACACAAATAACAAAAATTATAGGCATTAAACAAACTAAGATTGCATATATTTTGCATAGATGCGTCATGTTTGTGAGTATAATTTGTTTTATTGTATCTTATCGGAAAGTTTTTGAATGGGAACATAGGAATTTTTTCTAAATAATCTGAGAACTCCAAATACATTTGGAATTGCTGATATCGCAATGTGTCACATTTATTTGATTTCCGCTTGAATATCTTTGTATTTTGACAGTTTTTTTTTTAATTTTCAAATATGCATTACAACATGCAGAGTGTCGCGTGTCAATAAAAAAAAACACCTTCTGATTTTGTGACCTTTGACCTCAATGTCTAGGCGATTAGATTTACTTGTTCTATCTGAGTGTAAAGTCTCATAAAATTGTTTCAGTTTCTATCTCTGTAACCAGGGCATGGTGATGTTCATGCCTGTTCTTTGCAGTTTCCTTCCCGTAAGAGTTACATATTCCTCACTCATTTCAAGAGACAACAAGACTTTTACACAAGAAAATGCTAGCAGACTATATGTCAATAGAGAAGAGTAATGTAATTGCGATTTAAGTATAAAGAGGAATCTGTGCAAGGTGTGAAAAGTAATCACGATGATGCTTTTTAGCAATTCACATACATTTAGGGCAACCAGGAATTTGAGCCAGATATTTCTTTACTCTTTTTGATAGCATACTCGAATACATAATGGCAAGAGCTGATGTTGTCTTGAGATTCCATTTTGTGCAGATTTCTATCTTGAGCTCCTTGTATTTAGTTTCTCAAAAGTTTCGAACGATGAGTCTTTGCCAACTGAGGATGTAACCACTATTATATACATTATTATTATGTCAGTTTTCATTATGAATCTATTTCTGCTATGGTCGCACTACCTACCATTTCTGCAAGAAGACATAAAGCTGGTAGTGGTGTGTTGTTATGACTCCATTTCATGTTTTTTCATATCTCCTTAACATCCCTAACGTAACATAGACGAAGTTTTACTTAGTGTGTGGGCTGTACTTAAAACATTTTTTTGTATATCTCTTAAGCTGGGGTTTCCAGGGATTCTTTCCATCAGTTTATTTTGTTCCATTTTTTTATTATTCCAAGTGCTCCCACTATCACTGGTACGATACTTGTTTTCAATTTCCACATTTTTCTAATTCAATTTCTGGGTGTTTATATTTTGACAGTTGTTCGAATTCGAATTATTTCGAATAATAATAATTATTAATGTTATTGTTATTATTATTGCTTGTTGTTTTAGCTTTAACTTTCCTTTGTGTAGTTCACGTTTCTCCCAAGACTCTACTAGAGATTACAAGAGGCGTCGAGTTTTTTTTTTATCAGAATAAAAAGTGATGGCCCATGCAATCATAAAAGACGTTATTGCATACTCAGGGGAGAGAACTCTATCAATCAGTCAGTTAAGTGTCATACGTGATACACGCTTGAGCGATCATGTCTCGAAAGAGACATGACTGACTGGGCAGAAGATTATCTCGCAGTAGGTTGCCATTGCTTTCTGCGGTAGACTGGTTGCCGACCAAGGCTATAGAACCCAATCTGTCCTGTTATTTAACCCATAACTGGAAGGAAGAGACGGATTAATACTTTTCCCGAGGGTATTTGCGCGTAAGTGAATACAATGGATTCAACTGGAATTCGAACTCGGCTCCCCGGTTTCTCGTTCCGAGCCGATATTCACAGTACCACAACGCACATCAACGAACTCTATACAATATGTAAAAATAATCATAAGAATGGTTATTTTTGAAATTCATATATTTTTGGGGCAACCAGGAATTTAATCCAAATATTTGTCCGCTCTTTGCTATATTCCCAAGGCTCCAATACCAACAGATAACACTGTTGTCTTGACATTCCATATTCTACTGATTTCTATCTCGACATTTTTGTATTTACTTAGTTCCTCAAAATTTTATTATTATTATAGTTTTTATTGTTATTTCTCTTAATGTTTCTGGTGTTGTGGCTATTGAATGAGAGAGTGGTACATCAAAAAACTGACGATGGATTAAAATCAAACGAAACCTTTCTGAAAACGAATTGGATAAGCCTCTAAAAGGCGTATTATTACTATTCATATTTAAAGCATCTCTCAGACACATAGAGGTTTTTCGACGGTTGATGGTGGTCATATTTCAATACATGGTGAGAGTTTGCGACAGAACAGTTTCTGTAAAAGATTATTCACTTTTCTTTCTCTGTCTCTCTCCTCCTCTTTCTATGTGTATGTATATATATATATATATATACAAATGCGTGGAGTATTTGTGTGTCTGAGGTATAAAATGACTGTTGTAACCACGGCTGCGATGACTCGCTGTCCCTCTCCTTCTCTCTCTCTCTCTCTCACACATTCTCTCTCTCTGTCTCTCTCTCTCTCTATATATATATATATATACTGTATGTATATCTGTATTTGCTTACCCATTTCTCTATATAAGTGTACAGGTGTGTGTGCTGCATATATATATATATATATATATATATATATATAATATGCGCGCGCGTGTGTGTGTGTTATATATATATCAGTATGCTTATTTAAATCTCTCTCTCTTTCTCTCTCTCATTCTCTCTCTCTCTCTCTCTCTCTCTCTCTCTCACTCAGTTTATTCCCAT
>JBBBDQ010001014.1:3517500-3657500 GCA_037127315.1 Ascarosepion bandense | reverse complement strand
GTGAATGCAGGCTATTCAACTGGAATTCGAACTCGGCTTGCCGATTTCTCTTTCCGAGCCGATATCCACTGTACCACAACGCTCATCCTTCACTAAACGCTTACAGCACCTGGTATTCCCAAGCGGTCATCCATCTATGTACTGACCACGCTCAACGTAGCTTAACTTCTGTCATCGAGCGAGAACCGGTGTATTCAACGTGATAGGCCGTAAGCCTCAGAGAAATGAATCTACACAAAATATACCCAACATAAGAAAAATAAAAAAAGAACATTTCAGCGGTCAAACATTCCAACTCGGTGGGAAATGAGGTCAAGGAAATGAGGTCAAGCCAATAAAAAATATCAACCTAAAGGAAAAGAACAACAATAACAAAAAAAAAAAAAAGGATTAAAATTAATCGGACAACTATTTATGCGTACATAAAAAGCAATAAATAAGACATTAAAAATACCTGTACAATAAAAAGAAAAATATATAAAAAGAAAACCAACGAATCGAAATCGAAACAACTCCCAGGAAATATCAAATTTAACCACGCTCCTTATAAATATGAAATGGAACCGGGCTTCACTAGCAAAAACTAAATACCGCCCCGATGATAGAAGACATCATAATGGTGTCCTCAAAAAACATCGAAGTCAGCATGAACCTGCTCAGTTAAAGCGAAAAATTCTTTGCACTAAACCTATCAACACTCTATCACTATCGATATCGAGCATTATCCGATAAAAAAATCTGCTTGGCAATATGCTTGTTATCTCTAAAGCAACTAAAAACAACAATCTTGTCCCCAAAACTTTCACAACTGAACAATATATATATATATATATAAGAAAACATTTAGACAGATACGGTATTTCATGGTAAATCGGAAGTTTAGGCCTATTTCAGGCGAACAATCATCAGCTTTCGTCTTTATTGTACAAAAGATTTTACACGAATGAAATTCACAAATAAATAACCCCCGTGTAAAATCTTCTGTACAATAAATAGGGAAGCTGATGATGGTTCGCCTTAAATAGGCCTAAAGTTCCAATTTTTCATGAAATAACGTGTCTGCCTAAATTTTTTCTTATATATATTTTCAAAAGAGAAAAAGAAAGATAGATTTTTATAGTTCCAGTTCTGTAAAAATTCCCCCAGAATACTTGGATATGTTCAACATGACCTTAGGGTAAGGGACACTGAAAAGTTTTCGGTATAAATCCTTTCAAAGAAGTCTTATGTTTTTGAGTAGTGGGTCCAGAACCTTTTCTTTAATTTTCTTAGTTTATTTGTGTTTTTCTTTTAGTGCTAATGCTCAAAGTAAAGATATTATGAGGATTAATTAACTTTTCATCTTTTGAAAACGCAAAATCTAGTTAGTGCGTCTGTAAACTTTGAGCGAAGTTTTTAGCTTTGTCAATTACAGCCATGTTTCTCACCATAGTCAAGATTAAAATGCAGAAACCACGCTAGGTATTAATCGTATTTAAAGTTTTAAAACTTGTCATAATCGCATCTGCGAGTTAAACTGACGTCACGCGTCACGCGTCACGCGTCACGTGGCATAGATGCAAAATTTATCAATGATCTTAACGTCTCCATGTTTCAGTTGTTAACTATATTTAACTATCACAGTTTATACGCTAAATAGACTTGGGTTTTGGGATTTTATAATAAAGACTTTAAGAAAATATATATATGACTCTATTAAAAATATTCATATGGAATGATTGCTCGATAGTTGACAAGTCAGTTAAGATGTGAGTAAGCACCTATTGGAGATGTAGTCAAGTTTACTGAGTGGCATTATATTATATGACCCCCCCCCGCCCGCCCGCCCGTATACATGTAGACAGACAGACAGACACACACACACACACACACACACACACACACACACACACATATATATATATATATATATATATATACAAAGACAGAAAATGTAAGCAAGAGCCAACAACCGACCAACAGCGCTTGCTCAGATTTTCTGTCTTTGTTTGCTCTACTTTCGTATTGAGCGCTTTAGTGTTAGGGTTTTCGTCTTGTTTTTTTTTTCTTTCTTACGAGTGCCTGACTTTTTGTTCATGTACTTCGTTTGTTTCTTTTTTTGCTTCCCTTATTTTCCCTCCGAGTTCGTTCTCGGTGGGTTATACAAGACGATTTAAATTATAGCTTGATTAATACTAGTTTTTGTATTGGTATTGTTGTTGCTATAGTTAGTATATATATATATATATATATATATATATATATATATATATATATATAAGAAAAATTAAGGCAGACACGTTGTTTCATGGTAAATTGGAAGTTTAGGCCTATTTCAGGCGAACCATCATCAGCTTCCGTCTTTATTGCACAAAGGATTTTACACGGATATATATGTGTTTGCTAATACCTGATGATATTTGCCTATATATATTTGCCAATCTCACGGAGAGATTCCGGTGAGATGTAGACGAAAAGGAAAAACTTTTAATGGTGAAAAAGAAATGTACTCTGGACAACAACAGTGAAGAAGAGAAAGAAAATTAGAAATAACAATGAGAGGAGAAACATAAGAGGGAGATGACTAAAGTGACAAATAAGGTGTGGGAAAGGAAGGAAGAGATAAGAATATAGACTGTGAGAGACGAAGAGAGAGAGAGAGAGAGAAGGAACAAACACATAGAGAAAGGCAGAAAATAATTTAATAGAGAAAGTGCGGGTGTCATGAGTAGAGAAGATGAGAAAGAAAGAAAGAAAGAAAGAAAGAAAGGAAAGAGAGAGAGAGAGTGAGAGAGAGAGAAAGGGAATAAGATAAATAAGTATATGAACAGATAATGAGAGACAGAATGAAAGTTTAAGAGAGAAAGTCAGAAATGATTGCATACAGAGAAAAAGATATATATATATATATATATATATATATATATATATATATATAATTCCAAGTGAAGAGGGCTCAAGTTTTTTTTTTAATTTTGAGTACACTGGCATTTATTTTATTATAAACAGTGCTCAATATAATGAGTATTATAGAGCTTAATATTCTTCGTGGTCAAACCCCAAAGTAAATCTCCATTCTGATTAGCCAAAAAAAAAAAAAAAAAAATAATAATACACCCACATACATTCGCAGCAAACCAAAAGTTTTTGTCATTTAAATGTAAATTATCTGCACAACCACATCAACATTGCCTGATGATGAGAACCTATCTCGAAACATAGAAATTTCCATGTCGCAACGTAAAATTGATGCATAACTATATATATATATATAATAGTCCTTGTGCGATTGGTGGCATGACGAATGGTAGAGAGATATAAAAGCGGACATAAAACAGCTTAGCGAGAGAGAGAGAGAGAGAGAGAGAGAGAGAGAGAGAGAGAGAGGTTAACGAGATGAGACAGAATTCAAATCCAGGAAAGCAGCTATTGAAAGCAGCTATTGAGAGAGACAGAGACAGAGACAGAGAGAGAGAGAGAAAGAAAGAGAGAGAGTGGGGGAAGGAAGGGAGTAGTAAGAGTAAAAAAGACAGGGGATAATCCATTCGCAACTTTTTAATGTTGCGCGCGCGACAATATCTTTAAGAATTGAAATCCTGAATTCAGCTTACAAAGAGAAAATTAGTAAGAGGCAAAATAAATAAATAAATAAATAAATAAATAAATAAATAAATAAAAAATAACGAAGAGATCCTGGGTACTCTGGTACCAAATTAAGTTCCTGAAATGGCATCAAAGATTCTTTGTTATTTTCCGTTTTAGTTCTTGTTCGTTTTAGAATATTTCCAAAGAACGAATCGACAGACATTGTTAAACAAAGCTGAAATAGCAGTCGTCACAAATCAAGAGAGAAGTAATCGCAAAGTATGCGAAGAGGCAAGGAAAGGCGATGGTGAATTTGGTAAAGAAGAATGGAATAAGTGAAGAAGAAAAAAGAAGAAAGAGCAAAAGATAATAAAGGAAAAAATAAAGAAAGAACAATGAAATATGAAAACCATAAACTAAAGGAAAAAAAAATGAATAATTAAAACAAGGAGCGGAAAGAAAGAAAGAAAGAAAGGAAGGAAGAAAGAAAGAAATTAAAAAGAAAGAAAGAAAGAAAGAAAGAAAGAAAAAAAATTTGACACGTGAAAGAGATAGAGTGGAATGTAAAGAACTAATGAATAAGAATGGATGATTACAAAAGAGTAGAGAAATAAAAGGTCATGAACTGAAGAAAGAAAGAAAGAAAGTAAGATAATAAGATAAAAAGAGAAAGAGGGGAAAAGAAAGAATGAATGAAAGAGTGTCAATAAATAATATAAGGACTTAAACCAAAGAAAAAAAAGAAATAATGGTATAGGAAAGAAAATAAAGAAAAGAAAAATAAAAAGAGAGAAAGAGAAAGAGAGAGATAGAGAGAGAGAAGGAGGAAAAGTATGAGTTAGTGGCTGGAAGAATGAATGATTAAAAGACAGTTGAAAAAAAGAAAAAGCAATGAAATAACGTAAGAAAGGAAAGA
The DNA here is from genome assembly GCA_037127315.1 of Ascarosepion bandense. Classification (NCBI taxonomy): domain Eukaryota; kingdom Metazoa; phylum Mollusca; class Cephalopoda; order Sepiida; family Sepiidae; genus Ascarosepion; species Ascarosepion bandense. The sequence continues at coordinate 3,653,020 of JBBBDQ010001014.1, read as the reverse complement.
TTATAAAGAGCAACAAGGAAGGAAAAGAAAGAAATAATAAAATTAAGACAATGAAAAATAAAAGAAAGAAAAAAAAGATAAGTGAAGAAAAATAATAAAAATAATAAAAAAGTCTTCATTAAAATCCAACACAAAATATTTTTTCACTGAAAGAAATAATGACCAAAATTTAAAAAATAATAAAAAGAAAAAATAAACGCAAAAAAGAATGGACAATTTTAACAATCGTTGACGTTGCAGGTAAGCAAATATAACGTTCACTGGAAAAGCTTTTATTCAAAAGATCAAAAGTAAAAAAAAGATAAAGGTATTATAAAATGGAGGAGAAGAGAAACCATTTAGAGAGAAGGAAAGAAAGGATTTCAACAAGAATTTCTTCTTCAATTCCTTTCCGAGACAAAATACTATTTTTTTTTTAAATTTGCATATTTTCATTTAAATGTTATTGTCTATTTAGACATGATTCTTTTTCTTTCTGCTTTTCGTTCTCTCGCTGTCATTCTTTCTTCCTTTTCTTTCTTTCTTGCAATTCGTAACTTCCAGCTTAGATTCTTCTTTGTCTTTAGTCTTTCTGACATTCCAAACTTTCAATCAATATTTCTCTCCGCTTCTTTCTGTTCCCCTACTTTGTTTCTGGTTGATCAATGTAATTTTTTTCTTGTTTTATTTTTGTTCCTTAGCCATTCATTCAGTCTAAAAAGTTACTTTTTTCTTTTCTATCGTCTTTTAAACATGTCTTCCTTTTTTCATAAATGAATCTACTCTTATCTTTTTCGTTTTAATTCTTTTACGTTTCTTATTCCACAGTCTCCATTCTTCTTTCTCTTTTTTCGTAATATTTTTTGTTTCCTGAATTTTTCCTTTTATTACTAATTTTCTCTCTTTCTCTCTCTCACTCTCATCTTTCCATCAATTATTTGTTAAATTACATTTTACATCTGTTACGTCTTTCCACTACATTTTTTGTCTCACTTGTTTATTTTAAATTGATTCTCTTTCTAGTACAATCTTCTCTTTCTTTTTCTTTTTCGTTCGCTTTTTGTTTTCTTTTTACTCTTTCTTTTTCATTTCTTCCATTTTTTTCTATTTATTTTTCATCTTTTATACTTTCTTTCTTTTTTCTTTCTTGCATTTTTTTACCTCTCCTGTTTTAATTCCCTTCTTTTTCTATTTCTTTGTTTTCTTTCTTTTTTCTTTCTTTTCTCTTTTCCCTATTTCTTGCTTCCTTTTTTCTCCCCTTTTCACTCTTTTTTGTCTCTTTCTTTTTTCTTTCTTTCTTTTTTATTTTTTCATTTTTATGTTTTATTATTTGTATTCATTTTTATGCTTGCTTTTCTCCCTTTTTTCACTTTTTTGCCTAATTCTTTTTTCTTTCTTTACTTTCTTTCATTCTTTCTTTCTTACTTTCTTTTTCTATTTTTCTTTCTTCCTTTCTTTCTTTCTTTACGTTTTTTCTGTTTTCTTTTTTCTACTCTTTTCCATTTTCATTTTACATTCATTCTTTCTTTCTTTCTTTCTTTCTTTCATTTTTACAATTATCCTTTTGAATTTTTCTTTTGTTATCTTTCTATGACAAATATTTGAAGCATATTTTCTCGTCTCGCATCATTTTAATCCTTTGACTATTCTTTCGAAAGTTATATTTTTATTCGTTTTTGCATTATTCCATAACGTTACACTTTCTTAAATAAAACTTCTTTTAGCCGTGCCTTTCTTTGTTCGTTGGTTGCTTTTATTCTTTTTCTTATGTGCATTTTATTCTTAGCTCTTACATAAAATCTACAGCTATCTTTTTTGATAGCAAATCACATTAAAATATTTTTAAAAATTAACATTAAAAAATGACACATGGAGGGTAATGATTAAAAGATGGACGCATGAACAAAGAACAAAAAACAAGATTGAAAAAAAAATGAAAATATTCAAAAATTGGTAAATTTTCGTTTTATGTGCCGACGGCTTTTCCCGTTTCAAATTTATCCAAAATAGCATTATTTCTGTGCAAATGTATATGCTGAACTCAAATCAACAATTAGTTATTGAAGAAACCTACCTTTTTTGCTTTGAAAGTTAAAAAAACAAAACAAAACGAACTATATCTCGCACTTTTTCTCTCCTCTAAATCTCACGAAGTCGTGTAATTAACTGCAGAATGACGTTCTATGTAGGCAGCAATTTTCTGTCAATTTTGGGTCGATTTTCTTCCTTTACTAAAACTTCCGGCAATGTACTTCCTGTAATGAAAGTAATAAGCGTAGAAATACAATAGCGCATTACTTTCATTACCGGAAGTACATCGCCGGAAGTATAAGTAAATGAAGACAAATCGACTAAAACTCTGCCAAAATTCGTTCACATATGCAGTACGTCATTCTGCAGTTGATTACATGACTTCGTGAGAGTTACGGCAGTGAAAAAGTGCAAGATATAGTACATTTTTTTATAGACATTTAGATAAAAAAAAAATAAGTTTCTTCAATAACTAACACTTGATTTGAGTTCAGCATATACATTTGCACAGAGATAATGCTATTTTAGATAAATTTAAAGGGGAAAAGCCGTCGGTACTTAAAACGAAAATTTACCCAAAAAGTTTTTTAAAATGCATTTAAAATGAATTTTATATATAAAAAAGCAGATAATACAATCAAAAAAGAAAGACAAATAATATATATAGAATAAAGAAAGAAATCGAAAAATTAAAAAGTGAAAAGAATGGGAAAACTATAAAATAGTATTAAATTACAATTGATATGTTAATTCATTCCCTGTCATCAGACAGGACGAAAAATGTCACGAGGACGCAATGGAGGCATAGAGAGTTAAAGAAAATGAGAAAACTTTTTTCTTCTTCTGTATGCCTTGTCCTTTCAGGACGTAGGCCATAATGGCCTTCCACGTCTTCCTATCTCTGGCGGCTCTTAGCACGCTTTCTCCTGTTACACCACGCAACCTCTGTTCTGTCATCCCCCTGCTCAACCCCATAAATCTAGAATATATATGTATAAACACTAGCATGGCCACAAAATGAGGGATCAGTTTATATATTGATTATAATATAGATTTGATCCCCCACTTTATATCCACATTATAATTTTTTATTAACAGTTGGCATATATATTCTTCTTTTATGTGCCCTGTCCTTTCAGGACGTAGGCGATCATGACCTTCCACTTCTCCCTATACCTAGTAGCTCTTACCACGCTTTCTCCTGTACCATCTCGAAACCCCCGTTGTGTCATCCACCTGCTCAGACCCTTCAAATATGTTATCCGCTGCTTTCCTGTCTCTTTTCCCCTCTATCTAGCCTGTTAGTACCAGGTTTTCTAAGCCATCCTTCCTCATTGCATGTCCCAGAAACTTCAGCTGTCTCTTCCTGATGCTCAGTATTAATTTGCTTTTCGTTTTCATCCTTTCCAAAACCTCATCATTGCTCACATGCTCGATCTATGATATCCGCAGCATTATAAAAACATCAATTTTATTTGTAAGAATAATTTTTTGCGAATGAATATTACATTATTATTATGTGTTACAATACCAATGATTCTTGCAAATACATGTCCTATTATTTAACTCATAACTGGAGGCATACTTTTCCCAATGTTATTTGATCGTAAGTGAATATTACGAATTCGACTGGAATTCGAACACGGCGTTCTAATTTCTCTTTCTGCGCGACTACGCCACCCTTACATCCGTTTTCTCTTGTATCAATGAGACCTTACAGAATTCGATCAAGTGCAACATCCTTCAAAGAGAATTAATATAGAGTAGTAATGTCTATGGATTTTATATAAAGCGCTAGTTTCAATGTCATAGAAGATGGTGTCAAATGCAACATAGTTCAGTGATTATTTTTAATATAGAGCCCATATGAGTTCCGTATAAAGGAGAGATTTTCTCATTTGTACGTTATATATATGTGTGTAGTGGCGCAGTGAACGAGAAATCAGGTGAGCCGAATTCGAATTCCAGTTTAATTCCTTGCTTTCACATACGCACAAATACCCTTGGGAAAGGTATTAATCCGTATCTTCCCTTCAGTTATGGGTTAAATAACAAGACATATTGGCAACCAGTCAACCGCAGAAAAAATGGCAACCTAGTGCGGGATAACCTTCTGCTCAGTTAGTCATGTCTCTTTCGAGACATGATCGCCCAAGTGTGGATAACGTATGGCAGTTAACTCACTGACTGTCCATTATAGCGAACATGAGGTTATCGAATATAGCGTTATTCTGTGAGTAGTAGTTGTAGTAGTAGAGGAAATGATAGCGCTCTCTTTAGTCAGCCATTCCGTAATTTTTGCTAACAGCGTCTTGGGAGGCTTAAATAAACAATCCACGAGATGCCCTCTTGTGCAGGTCTAACAGACTTTAATGCGGAATATAGATCTGTCATAGCTCTAGCTGCTTTCTTCGTTGTTTTCTGATATTCAGCATTTGATTTTGGCTTTTACAAACATTGTGACTTCTCTTTGAACAACATGGCGTCGATCTACTGCTCGCTCTTCTCAGCTTACCAGAACCGATGCCAGTGAGTTTCAGGTACGTAGTGTGGGGTGGTTTGCTGGACGGTGTCCCGTCGTCAGCTCCCCAGAGATGATGTTTTTTTGGTATACGGCCACCATTCATTCGATTTGCATCAATCAGTCAGATGTATCAGATGTCAAATATGAACCTTATGATGATGTCAAAGGGATTGCTGTCCAGAAAACAACACAGAACAATGATGCGTATATTAGATAGACCTTTTTCTCTAGTGGTTCTGATACCGACTATTCTGGTGTGAAATCGAATCTCATTTAACTATAATACTTACTATAGTACAACATGAACTTTTTTTTGGAGGGTACGTATGTTTCTGTTTTGTATTCGGCGAAGCAATGACCAGAACTTTCCTTTCAATCAAATATATCTAACCAGATACATTTGTCTTTCTCTAGGGAATTTAAAAAAAAATCTAGGCTCAGTTGTAGGGCTTTCAAGTGAAACTCATGTCAAAATCTTTTACGTGGGATTTGTTGTATCCCGGGAGGGGATAAACCGAGATAGAATAGTACAAGAAATAACTCTTAACACTGACTATATATAAAGAGATATTTATTATACCTCAGTACAATAAACCAAATACAAATACATCAACGAACAATTAACACGAATAACAATTAAGAAGGCAATGTTTCTGTATAGAACGTATGCGCCCGTCTTGAGAAGTAGGCTTTCGTCTAGTGACGTCTAACTCTCGTCTAAGGCCGATGGCTGTCGACTCTGGTATAATGACGAATAATGTCGATCACTCCCGTGTAATGGCGAAGACTCTCGTATAGTCACGAACACACTCGATCTCTTTCGAGTGCTATCTCTCTGTAGTTCGTTCGCGTCTAGGTCTTTTATAGCCCGGGCCAAACCCATTACTGGGTAGGACAGGATATTCCTCCACAGCAGGATTGAAATCCTGCCTGTTTAAATTCGAGCCTGTTTTGCTCAGCTAAGTAAACACAGAAATGATGAATGATTTTCGTTGAAATCAGACGCTGAGGCTATAAAATTGATATGTGATATGCGAATGACGCGTTTTACACATCTTCGAAGACATTTATTTCGATTTTATACCTGCTTAACAACTATTAGAATCTTGTATGGCCCAGTGTATATCGCCATGTCATAAAGATGCAAAGAGTGAGAGCGATTGTATGAGAAAGAAGAAAATGTGAAATGTATAGAGGGAATGAAAGAGGTAACAGTAATAGAGAATAAGAGTGTGAGAGTGAGAGGAAAAACAGAATGAGGAAGAAATAGAGAGAAAGAATAAAAGAGAATGACAGAATGTGTGTGTGAGAGAGAGATACTGTGAGATATTTAAAATAAAGAGAAGAAAAGGATTGCTTAATGACAATAGAAAATGTCACGAAAGATCTAGAATAAAGAGAGTTGTTACATCGGGAGAGGACACAAGGAAAGATAGCGAGAGAGAGAGAGAGAGAGAGAGAAAGAAAGAAAGAAGTGTGTAGGTGTGCATATTAAAGGGAGAAGTAGACAGAGCATGACTGTTTCAGTGAAGGACAGAATGAAAGAGTGTGTGAAAAAGAATAAGAGGGAGAAAGAGGAAGAAAGATGAAAGATAAAGTTAGAGAGAAAGTCCGTACGATAGATAATATAAACTCAAAATTACATATATTTCACAGAGAAAGAGAGACAAAGAGGAAGAAAAAAGGGTGGATGAAGCCGGAAAGCGAGAATGAGAGAGACAGAAGCTACATTGTGCGAACAATGGCAATGCCAAATGGAAAATTAAATTTGTCTTATAAAATAATAAAAATTAAAATGAAATTAATGCTCCTGACGAAGGAAGAGATAGCTAGCTAGCTAGCTAGCTAGCTAGCTAGCTAGATAGATAGATATGAATAGATTGAGATACATAAATACATAGATATGAACCAACCTATGTATATACAGATAGATAGATAGCAATATACTGAGATAGATATAAACAGACTGATATATATATATAAACAGAATGATATATATATATATATATATATATATATATATATATATATATATATATTAAATTAGAACCAGCAAATAGATAGATAGATAGATATCAATAGACTGAGATAGATAAATGCCTAGATATGAACAGACCTATATGTATAGATAGATAGATAGATATTAACAGACATATATATATATATATATATATAAATATATATATTTAAATCCACCGAATAGATAGATAGAAATAGACACACGCACGCACACACACACACACACACACACACACATATATATATATATATAATTAAATCCACCGATTAGATAGATAGATAGATAGATAGATAGATAGATAGATAGATATGAGTAGAGTGAGATAACTAGATAGATATATATGAACAGACTCTGATAGATATGAAAAGATAAAGATTGTCAGAAAGATAACTATCAACAGTTAAACATACAGAAATATATAGAAAGATAGATATTAACAGAATAAAATAGATAGATAGATAGATAGATAGATAGATAGATAGATAGATAGGGCTCATCAAAATAAAGATGTGCTCAAATAGTGTTTACTGAACAACGTGTACATGAATTGTTCATAGTAGCCATTGCTTGTGCAGCTCAATGCACACTCTCTCCATCAAAACTTCATAACCTATACTAGAACCAGCTTTGTCACATATCAGGTGCTGAAGGGATTGCATGTTTTAAATCAGGTTTTTCTTTCCCCTAGCACTATAGGATGGTTGGGTCACTGTTTCGTGCCAGGAAGTTTTTTCACCTGAGTCCAACTTGCACATATACAAATCAACCATCCGACCATAGAATACTGTTGTCATATCTAGTGGTGCACCCCTGCTGTTCATCTCAAGGTTCTCTGTAATGTGATCGATCCCGAACTGGCAGCCACTCTATTACCTGTGGGATGTGGTTTCTGCTCTGACGAGCTTAGCTCACTGGTACCTCCTCCAGAAGAATTTACTCGAGCAACCAGACTGGCAAAAAGTCACACCCTTTTGCAGTTAAATCAACTAAATATAGCCGCCACTTCTACTCCATCAGCTTCCTTTCTCGCACTTTCCGCCTGTGGAAGACCTTTCCGTATACTTACTTCCCTGACGGCTACAATCTCCAAGAATTTAAATGCAATGTCAATTCCCTTCTCTTAGCCACTTGAATCCAGTCCTTCCCTCGTCCTTTCTACATCACTCCGTTTATCTTGTTCTTTTTCTTTCTCACTCTACTTTCGCAACTTTCATCACACCTGTATTCTCATTCTTCTTTTGGCATTTCTCTATTACCCTCTGTTACTAGTTCGTCTTTCTCATCATTATCTTCCTGCTTAAACTTTTATTCTCTTGTGCATTAATGGCGGTACCGCCTTGCTTGGGTTGAAACGATTAAAAAATATCTTCCAGCAGTTTATCCGTGATCTCGGACACCAGCCCATTTAATTTTTATGCTCGGCGTTTCTCTCTCTTTCTCACTCTCTCTCTCTTTATATATATATATATCACTTGACAAGACACAAGATATGTTGAAACGAAATAAATACTTTGTTGTGATGTTATAACATTTTTGTTATAAGTTTTGAATATATATATATATATATATATATATATATATATTATGTGTGCGTATTTGAGCAGCGTTTTTTCATGGGTGCATGTTTCATTAAAAATTTTCATTCTCGCATGGTCATGTGTGACATCATGAGCTGTGGTGCGATATTCGCTTCCAGCGTCTTGTATGCATGAGTTTGTCGTTGCTTGGAAATCTTCCATGTAAACAAAAACAGACTATCATTACTGTTTTTCCGCGAATTGTTATATTATAATGTAATTAAAAATGGCTTATATAAGCCGAAAGCTGAAAGTGGATTATAAAAAATTATGTATCAATATTGTAATTTTCTTTCTTCATTTAATGATAATGCTATTAAGCTTATCAGTTAATATGAAAAACATTTACATAAAATGAATAGACAAAACTTGCCTATATTATTTAATGAAACACACACACAGATGCACTCATATATATATATATATATATATATATATATATATATATATATATATATGAATGTAAGTTTTATTAAACACTAATATTTTCCTTATTATCAAGAACTTAATATTGTCACGATGTAGACAATATTTCGTTGGTTACATCCTGGTATTTTAGGAACGCTTCAGTTAAAATTCAATTATGTGCATATTCTATAACTAAGATAATGTGTAGAATGCTTTCACAAAGATTGACAACATCGGAAACCAGTATATATATATATATATATATATATATATATATATATATATATATATATTAAACGCATTGAGAGATGTCCTTCAAAATATTGCGTACTGTGATGAAATTTATTTTTTTAATTACGACTTTTCAAATAAATTTTTGCTGCCTAAATATACTTTATATTTTAAATTGTACCGCACCTTACCTTTCATGTGTCCTGATTCAAAGATGTGATTAGAACTGTTATTAACATATTTTTGAAGAGACTTTCTTAGATCAATTAGTTGATATGTAGATTCGGCAGGTCGATGGATTAATATAGAAAAAGTAGTTCGTGCTTTTGGTTAATTTATATATATATATCCCTCACTAACTGAGGTGTTTTACTTGCCCGCAGGAAAATTTTCCTGCAATCAAAGCGAATCGCGAAACTTCTTTTCTTATATTTCAATCAGACTTGATACAGTCAGATGCTGAGTAAGCAGGAGCCGAATATAAATTTGAAAAAGGTACAGCTTTCATATGCATTTTTTTTTCATTCTGCTGGCGCACAACAAGCATTATCTTGAACTGTGTTAATCGAACTGAACTACAGTATTTGAAGAAATTAATGGATACTTTTGATTTATCCTTCGATCCAGTTTCAGTGACCTGTTTTCTTTCAGAATTGTCGTTGTTTGCGTTATTTTTTCTCGTTTTTCTTTCACTAGATTTTGTTGAAGTTCTTGTAGTTCCCTTTCTGTTTTTGCTGTCAACACTGTGCCATTTGAATATCTAATTTTGTTAAAATTGTAGTTGCCAATAATGTGCTTGCCTCTGCTAAGAGGTCTAATTCTATCAGAATCGTCTTACTATAACTGTTGAATAAGTCCGGTTATGTTATTGTGAAACACATCTATTCTATAGTTAATAGAATCTCCCAGCTAATTTAAGTAGGAGTAGTAAGAGAAACGAGGGTCGGTCGATGTTGGACGATAGTAGTCGACAGTTAGTCGAATATGAAAGTAGTCAGCGACCTGGCAAGATTACACTGCGTCATACATATTATATCAAGTTCCCAACGTTTTGTACGTCGAACCTATTAGGACCGATTTTAGCACAAATACTAGCCTCCACTGCAAAAATAACTCCACAACAGCTTAGAAGACACACCTTTAGTTACGTCTCTTTCTAGTTTTTTATTATTTCCGCATTCAGGCGGTTTGCTTCTAATTCTCTTTTATGCCAATATCCTTCCTAAATATAACAAGCTTAGCTTGCAGTCCCAACAGTTTTTTGTGAGGGACTTTATCAAACTTTTTTATAATCTATAAACAATATCTGTACATCCTTTTGTATTGCTACTTCTGATATGATTCTGAACATAAATATTACATTCCTTGTTCCAGTGTTTTTAATGAACCCGCTCCATTCTTGTCATTTTTGGGTTTACTACTTCAGTGCGTTTTATTTCTCACGGACGCCTCTGCTATTCATCTTAGGGTTCTCGACAGGCTCCAAAGAAGAATCTGTAACGTGATGGGTCTCGACCTGGCAGCTCGACTCTAGCCACTTTCTTATCGGCGGGATGTGGCTTCCCTCTGTCTTTTTTACAAATATTTTCATGGCTTCTGCTGCGACGAGCTTAGCTCACTGATGCCCCCTTCTCAAGAATTTACTCCAGCAACCAGACTGGCATCAAGGTCCCACCCTTTTACAGTTAAATCAACTAAATGCAGCCGCCACTATTTCTCCGTCATCTTTTTCTCTAGCACTTCCCGCCTGTGGAACTCTCTTTCGTATACTTGCTTTTCTGACGGCTACAATCTCCAAAAATTTAAATGCAATGTCAATTCCCATCTATTGTCCACTTGACTTCACTCCTTATCTCGTCCTTTCCTCATCACCTCGTGTATCTTGTTCTTTTCTTTTCTTAGTTTAGCCTCGCACCTGTCTTCCCATTGGTATTTCCATTCTTTTCTTGCCCTTTCTCTGAAACCCACTGTAACCGGTTCGTTTTTCTATTCGCTCTCCTCCTGCTTAAACTTCCACTCTTTTCTCATGTAGCCCACTGCTCACCAGTTATGAAACTGCCTTGTTTGGGGTGAAACGATTAAAAAAATATTCGGATGATAAGTTTTGATATGTGTCTCATTCGTCTGATTGTCCGACAGAGTTTGCATTCATCATCACCTAAGTTCTTATGCAGCGCTATGATAAAAGATCTATTTAGATCTTCCGGTAAATCACCATTGTCGTATATATCATTTTCTATGTCTGTAATTTTTTTCAATTCCGTCATCATTTAAAGCTGCTATCATCTCCATTGCAATGACATCTGGTCCTGCTTTTTATTATTGTTTAGTTTCTTTCATTTCAGATTTCAATTTTTCTGCTTCTTCAATATTTCTTTGTGTTGTGGCTTGTCCTCTTTTGATGTAGTACAGTTCTCTGATATATTCATTCCATCTCTAATTTTTCATCAAAAATCGATCCTTGGATTTGATGCATCTTGATCATGAGCATCTATTTTGTCCTGTTTTCTTATTCTTTGCCCATATCTGATTTATCTGTAATACTCGTTTGATCTATTTCTACCATTTAGACTATTCGCATGCGTTTTGAATTTGTTTTTTGAGAGTCCTGTATTATTTGTCAAATCTTGGCCTGTTTTTTTATCTCCTATTCATCATGTCGAGAATTTTATCTGTCATCTATCCCAATTTTCTTTGTCTACGTTTCTTTAGAATGGTCTCATTTTTTTAAAGTTTCCAACCTCTCATTTAGCTCATGGCATGTGCTCTTAACGATTACTGAATACTTCTTCAAGACTTGGTTATTCGGGAGTCTGTCGTATTGCAATTTTAGTGCTGCCTTGGCTCTCTAGAATTTCCATGGTTTCTTTCTAAGATTATATAACACTGAAAGGAATTGCTCCCACAGTCGTCACTTAGATATGTTTTGCAGTGTAAAACTGCATTTCTGAATCTATTTTATCCTTATGGAGTTGATTTAGTTTATCGTTTCTTCTTCTGAGCCTCCTAATGTCCACACACACACACACACACACACACACACACACACACACACACACACACACACACACACACAACCAATTTATATATATATATATATTATAAGTTATAGTTTAGAACATTTTTTGTTGTAAATTATATGTACATGTTCTAAACTATAACTTATAATCAATATTAACTGTTCTATTTCTATATTGTGCACTATTTTAAATTAATGTTTTGAACGTGGTTAATATTTTCTTTGTTCTTTATTCACTTGGATATATTTGTATCGAGCACTCTTTATGAAAGTAAATGCATGAACAAAAGGTTAATAAACCTACGAGTTCAACAACTTAGACACAATATATATATATATTAGGGTGTGATTTGTGAATCAGGGTGTGATTTCACCCAATATATATATATATATATATATATATATATATATATAATATTAACTATAGTAATAACAATACCAATAGTAACAGAATTAACTCTGTCGAAACTAGTATTAATTCAGCTATAATTTAAATCGTCTTGTACAACCCACCGAGAACGAACTCGGAAGGAAAAGAAGGGGAAATAAAAAAAAAAGAAACAAACGAAGTACATGAACAAAAAAATCAAGCACTCGTAAGAAAGAAAAAAAAAACCTAAGACGAAAACCCTAACACTAAAGCGCTCAATACGAAAGTAGCGCAAACAAAGACATAAATATATTATATGTTGGCTCTTGCTTAGATTTTCTTTCTTTATATATATATATATATATATATATATATATTGTCATCAGCAGACAGATCTGTTTCACTGTATCACAGCTCATCAGTATGGTTAGACTCCGATTGCTTTTTAACCCAGGATTGAAACCCGACCGAATTGGCGTCAGTCGGCGACTCTACCCCTGGGCTATGGGCGCTCGGTGGAAGAGGGCAGACTTTTTCGCGCATATCATTATACGCGCCCAATATATATATATTTTGGGTGTTCTTGAAACTAAGTATTAGCTACTACTTGATTATTCGCTGATATATATCCCCCCCACGTATTCAATGCGAGTTTTTAGTTCAAATATCTCAACTATTTTACTATATTTCACCTTCCTTATTCTGGTATTCAGGTTTCCTATGTCGAGTTTAATTTTCTGCTATTTGCATTGTGCCTTGGAATTTTCAAATTTTACAATATTTTTTTTCAATTTCTTTTTTCGTTATTTCTGCTGTCGGTGCATAGTCAGCTACGATGGGTAGATTTAAATGCTTCTCTTTCAGTTTAGCTAGAATAATTTTATCAGCTAATTGATAGTATCTCAGAACACATTTCTTGATATCTTGGTTTAAGATCAATCCTATTTCCATCTCATTTTTCTCTCTCCCTTCATATATGACCCTACGTTTGTCACTAACAAAATCGCCATTCTTTAACCACCTACTTTCGCATTCACCTAAAATATTGTCATTTACCCTATTCATTTCCGGTTTTATAGTCTTTAACCCAACCACATACGAGTGGTAAAGACGAAGCTATGAAACCTATTTAAAGAAGTTAACACTCTATATTGAAAATATTGATAATCACTTGAATCTCGTTAACATTATAGCATATTCGGATATCATCATTACCGATTTTATCGACCGACTTCTTCTGTCTCTGTGATTTTATTAGCACTTTGTTGACCCTTTCTTCATCGATTTTATTCCAATCGGAATTGTCGTTCATTTCCTTATCTGCCTTATGAACACACAGACAACTCTCGCTTTTCTTTTTCATTTCTTATCATCACTGTTGTCGTTGGAGCCCAAGTAATGCTTAGCAGTATGATTGGCTAGAAAACAACCAATGAGAAAGCGTCAATTTGTAGCAGCATTTTGATTGTTTACTTATTATTTTCAGTCTATGAAAAAAGCGTTATTTCCGGTTGAATATCAACAAGCTTTTCGTTTTCAGACCATTATTCAATCATATGAGGTTGAAATTTGTGCATTTTTAAGCTAAATGCCCACTTTGATAAGTTTCATGCACTACACAATCATTAGGTGCATATAATAAACTGACTGTTTTTTATTTGAATTTCTCTATATTTATATACATATATATATATATATATATATATAGCGAAATTGATATACTGATATATATATATATATATATATATATATATCAGTAAATATATATATTGCCATCCGTAGACAGATCTGTTTCGCTGTATCACAGCTCATCAGTACGATTAGACTCCGATTGCTTTTTTACCCAGGATTGATACCCGACCGAAATGGCGTCAGTCGGCGACTCTACCCCTGGGCTATGGGCGTTCGGTGGAAGTAGGCAGACTTTTTAGCGCATATCATTATACGCGCCCAATAGCTAGAGCACTCTAATTCATTTCACTGAATGATATATATATATATATATATATATATATATATATATATATATATCAGTAAATTAAACCAAGTGAGCCAACAAACTTACCTACTCGTTTCGGAATTTTTCTTATGACTACATGCTGGCTCGGTCTAAATCTCTTTGGCTGATGTTCATGTGCTTAGCTCTTTCTTTTTTTTATAACCAGTTTTTCCTTCCACGAATATACGCGGAGGTTTTTTCGAAACGATAGATGACGGAACGAGGATTGCATGGTGTAACAGGAGAAGGCATGCTCAGAGCCACCAGGGATAGGGAAACGTGAAAGGCCATGATCGCCTATGTGCCCTGTCCTGGAAAGAATGTGAACCTGGCGATAGGCGAATCTATATACTCTTATGAACCTTTTGTTAATAATTCTATTGCCTAAATATTTTGAGAATCAAGATTTTCTAGGGTCAAGTATTACTGTAAGCTTTACTCACGGAATGGAGCTATTGATTACATAATATACAGTAGCGGCCATAATATAAGGAACGGAAACAACAAAGACACACACACACACACACACACACACACACACACACACAGATAGATAGATAGATAGATAGATAGATAGATAGATAGATAGATAGATAGATAGATAAACAGACTGAGATAGATAGATAGATAGATAGATAGATAGATATGAACAGACTGAGATAGATAGATAGATAGATAGATAGATAGATAGATAGATAGATAGATAGATAGATAGATAGATAGATAGATATACAGTAGCGGCCATAATATAAGGAACGGAACAACAAAGACATAAATATGTGTATTACTTAAAAAGTAATGCATGATTAGCAATGAAATTTTTTACCGATTAAAGATTATGGTGTAATGCATAAATATTATACAAAGTTATAAAAATTTACATAATAGTAAATCATGCATTTTTTAAAAAATTAATTCACATATTTATGTCTTTCCGTTCCTTATATTGTGGCCGCTACTGTAAATGCATACTTAATTATTTTACTCACCTGATACATTGCAAAATATAAAAGCGGTTGTCAAAAACATCAATTAGTGAAATGTTACCGATAAAATTAGTCTACTATAATAAAACTACAATGATAAATGATTGACTGTAAGAACCTGTACAAAGTAGGAAGAAATATATCGATATACGAAGGGGTTTAATACCATGATGTTAGGTACATCATCTAGGTACTTCCAACTTTTCACGATAATTTGCGATACCTAAGTTTTAAAATGAATTTTTATAAATGAAAAAAAAAAATTGAATTTTTCAATTTCGCTTTAATTGTGAAGCGAAAAGATTAAAATTACTATATCCATTAATCAAAATACCCTGTAGTGTATTTTTCAAACAGAAATTATATTGATAGTAATCGATTCAAATTAGAGTGGAGGCTAAAATAGCTGATTTGCGCCTTTTTCGTCGTTCTTCATTTTCTTTTGTTTTATTATAGATTTTTCAGAAAAAATATACTTTTCTGAAATTTAATTTGAGTAATATTAGTTGATTAAAAGCATAAATAAACTGATCAGATAAAAGTATAATTTCCTTTGAGTTAACAATAATAAAACATGGACTTTTAAAACAAAGGCAGTAATTTACTGACCTCTCAAATCTCGACAATGAATTAACAAGCACTGATAAGGTGTTGGCAGTTTTATGTTTTTCTACATAGACTTTGTCTACTGACAGTGATTTACCGACTTAATTTAAGAAAATGACGTATGAAATCCTTTATATATATACATATTTTTAAGTACTCTGTAATCTTAAAGATGTTGGGAATATTCTCTTCAAACTAATTTTAGAAATATTGGCTTTAAATTTATTATAGTCATCTATTCCATTTTCTGATAATGTCATGCATAATCATTTATGCATTCAAAATAGAGACGTTTTATGAAATGAAAGGAAAAATATTTTAAAAATATGCCGCGTGATTATTTGTATAAAGCTTTTCAATTTTCGCTTAGTAAATATGGTATTTACTTATTAACTCAATAAGCGGATGCAGGCAAATATTTGAAGATTTTAAAAAGGTTTTTGAAACTCTAAAAACTATTATAATTTAAAAATGAAAACAATTCTTGTAAAAATGAAAACACTTCTTGTGAAAATTAAATATTTATCGAAATTTACTTTTTCTTCAGACTATAATGTCCTTAATATATATTATTTATAAAATCAATTTAACGCTTATCTAATTAAATAATGTCATAGATTTATTGCATTTTTTATTTTACTATTCGGACCAGATTTTATAGAATGGAACAACTGTTTGAAAAAAAATGGATGATTTACATTCTCCAAAGTATCCTGTGTTTAACTAATAAAACAAAGTTTAAGGACAGAATTTAATTTTTAGAAATTTTGTGAAATTAAGTTTTGGGGGAGTGGCATACGTAAAAATGTTTTTGAAAAAGGTTATAAAATAACAATTTCAAATATACATTCATTCATTTGTGACAAGTCCTGAAAGTTTCATTAAAATTCAACCATTTTTTGGTTTTTTCAAGAATTTTAAATTAATATTTTTCACTGGAAATAATGGCATTAATATTCTCATAATCTATTCTAGTTCCCTGCTGATGAAAAAAATGTTTTTTAACCAAAACTTAGAAAATGCTAGAGAGGATAAAACATTATTAAAAAATAATTTTAAAATTCTTTGGTCTTTCCTTTTAATAATAACATAAACATTTTGACGATAAAATTTTGTTTTAATAATGTTTGGGGACTTTTTTCATCAATGTCAGGAAGAACGTTGTTATCTGGAGACAGGAATCAATACGAGTGTCATCGACAAAATATACCGATGAGCTAAAATATTATGGTTAGCAATTTATGACAGTTCCTGGCTCATAAAACTGTGCATCTCATTGTCAGTACGCCGGCTTCGAGTCGTTGCGTTGAATTCAGCACTTATGTGAAAGAAGAAAGATTTGAGTGACTTTAATGAAGGTGTTATGGTGAAACACACTTATTCCTTAGATAATGGACTCTCCCTCCTATATTAATGCTATGGTGGAACACACCTATTCCTCAGATAATGGACTCTCCCTCCTATATTAATGCTATGGTGGAACACACTTATTCCTCAGATAATGGACTCTCCCTCCTATATTAATACTATGGTGGAACACACCTATTCCTCAGATAATGGACTCTCCCTCCTATATTAATGCTATGGTGGAACACACCTATTCCTTAGATAATGGACTCTCCCTCCTATAAGAGTTAATAGGAAGTTAGCCGAATACTAAGGAGTCAGTTTTTCAGTGGAAGATTAACAAGTTCCCAACATTTTGGGTGCGTTAAGTCGATTAGAAACCGACATAGCACGATTATAACTTCAGTGCAAAAAGTACTACACAACAGAAAGAAAGAAATAAAGAAAGAAAGAAAGAAAGAAAAAAGAAAGAAAGTGTTATGAGAAAACACACCTATTCCTCAGATAATACTCTTCTTCTATATTAATAAGAATTTACAGGAAGTTTTTGGGAAGTTCATAGGAGTTCTTTAGACTTCTATTGGAGTTCATTAGAACTACTAGGCAGTTGATATTGGTCGGCAGTTAGCCGAATAATAATGAGTTAATTTTCAGTGGAAGATTACCAAGTTCCTAACATTTTGGGTGTGTTAAGTCGATTAGCAACCTACATAGCACGATTATAAACTTCAGTGCGAAAACTACCCCACAACACTCTCTTTTTCTAATTCCACTCCAAGAAAGGCGATAAAGTCACTATGAAGGCTAAATGAATAAAGACAGAAAGTAACACCTGCATATTTCTGAAATGGCTCGGCGTGTTCTCGTTCATGTCTAGTGGTATCTTTTCAATTTCTTAGTTTTAGTAATGCTCAGTTATCGCTTTCCCTGCTTCCACCGAGTTCTAGTACGCACTTACCGACCCAGAGATTGAAATAGCGATATCTGCGCAGTACTAAAAATAAGCAGTCGACGAGATATTGTAGCGCCATGGTTCCCAACCCCGGGGTAAATTACCCCAGTGGAGTAATGAGCCCATATTTGGGGCGGGGGGGGTAACGTATGTTTGGTTTGGGATGAGTCAGTCAGATTATAATTTTACACTGTGTCCTTGCAATGAAGACCAAGAAACGTAGCAGACTCAACATGGCAAACGACGCCCGAATAGCCCTTTCAGTCACAAAGCCAAAAATAAATAAACTGGCACAGGCAATACAAGCTCAACACTCACTTAAGAATCACGGCTAGGTTACGGTTACTATACCTCTGATTATTATAGATTGGTACTATTGTATTGAATAATTTCCATTAACTTTGTCTGCTTTTGATGTATGAAAATATAAGTACTTCTTTTCTTATATTACGGGTATTTTTTCATTGGGGTAATGGATAATAGTGAAATTGTTTTTTTGGGGTAATCACAGCCAAACGGTTGGGTAGCTATGAATGTAGCGGATAAGAAATTCATTAAAATCAACCTTCTTCTTAACTTTTACAAAAATTCCCAACGATGTGTGAAATCCTGGTTTTCCCAAATAGAAAAAGGATTGACCATCTGCTTCAAGAAAAAGTCGAAACCAGATTTCACAAGTGGGTATTAAAATGATTTTTGATGAATGGGAGCGACTTACAAGACCAAAAGGACTTCGCGTGTAAGTGCGAAAGTATGTAAATTACAAAGAAAGGACTTCATCAACGTCAGTCGAGCAGTCGCAGATGGGAGCAGCAAAAGAGAGACACACATCTAAAATGTAACTTCCACTTCAAGTGACTCTTTATCTTTCTCTTTATCTCCTTCAACAATTACTACTACGAACATTTTGTACGAACTCTTGATACCTGAACTTTCTCAGTGAACATTAAATTCTACGAATTCTTGTTATTCCTCCTTTTAATAAATTTCTATTTTAACATACAAAATGTATATTTTATTCTTACATTATTCCACACTATTTCAAACAATTCCACACATTCCAACCTGCCGACAACCAACCTTCTGCTGATGATAATTCTGATGATAAATTCTGCATAAAACTTGTAAGCTGTAGGGAGTTCGGTTAAGTCTGACACAAGGCCGAATCAAAGAAAAATTAACCAGCTCCCTTCGCTTCAATATCTCTAAACATGGGTAGTCGTACGAAAACTATTTACCCCGTAGTTTAAATAATGGGTTCAGTTCAGAATCCCTTGTATGACTACTCGGATTGATATACAAAAAACATCTGGTCCCCGGTCTTCCGGCTAGGGTCCAAAATGACCACTTAGGACCTAATAAGACCAGTTTAGACCGGTTTTGAACCTATCAAACACGGTGGATAGTTAGTGTTTTGATCACGACCTGGGCGTACGCGCTCATGTTCCCCATGTTAAAAAAAGACCTTGTGTCACATCTCTCTCAAGTGGGTGAGAAGAGTAAATATCACCCCCTGGTTTTTCGTTCCGAGCCGATATCCACTGCATCACAACGCATATTGATACTACAATCTTCAAAAAAATAAAATGCAACGTCAATCACCATTTTTGTCTTATTAAATCCCCTTCATCTTTTGTACTTTTCCCGACCCTTCTTATTCTCACTCTTTCACTTTCTCTTCCTGTAATCCTCAGTATACTAGTAGCATTACCGCCTTACTTGCTGTGAAATGATTAAAAAGAAACCTTAAAAACCTTTTAACTGGGCAGTTTTTAAAATCTTACTTTCTGATGTTTTTTATTACATCATGCTTACGGCATATCACATTGAATACACCGGTTCTCGTTCGATCACCGAAGTCAAGCAACGTTGAGCCTGGTCAGTACTGAGATGGATGACCACTTGAGAATACCAGGCGGTGTAAGCGTTCAGTGACGGATGTGCGTTGTGGTGCAGTGGATATCGGCTTGGAAAGAGAAATCGGTGAGCCGAGTTCGAATTCCAGTTGAGTATTCTGCATTCACTTCATCACTAGTACCCTTGGGAAAGGAATTAATCAGTCACTTCCTTCCAGTTATGAGTTAAATAACAAGATGGGGCCTGGAGGCAATACATCCAGTATTGTTGGTGTCACAATAAAAAACACCTTTGGTAGCCCTGGCGAAGCATCAAGTATTTAGCTATTTGATATGATTATGAATTTCGCTGCAAACTGCACCAGGGTTCCAAATGCACAGGGAATACTGGAGGGGTGTAGTGAGTTCTATCTTGGCCAACGCTGCAAGATGACGACGATTCTGGTCATCATTTTATGATTGATTGTAAACAATGCAAGAATAAATAAGAAAGTGCTCTTGAAGTATCTGTCTATATTTCTGAGATGAATTTTTGTAACTATTTACACTATTTAAATTATTTGGACTATCGTACGGACTACTGTCCTGATCTTAATTGTCATATTGACGACTGAAATATCCAGAAGGTGCATTTCAAGTGGAACTGAAAGTATCTACCGCTGTGGACATATAGCTGATAAGAAAATTAATTAAAATTAACTCTCTTCTTCACTTTTACAAAGATTTACGAAGACGTGTGAAATCCTGGTTTTTCCCAAATAGAAAAATGATTGACCAGATTTCACAAATAGGTGTTAAAATGATTTTTGACCAATGGGAGCGACTTGTAAGACTTGGAAGGACTTGGCGATCCAGTGCGAAAATCAAAAGAACATATAAATGACTTCACCAGCGTCAGACAGACAGATGGGAGCCGAGAGACGAAAGAACTAAAATGTAAACAATTTCAAATCAACACAGAGATAAGGTCAGGTCGCACCTTGTTCTCTTTCTCATTATCAATTTCAACAATTACTGCTAGAGCATTTTGTACGAACTCTACCCTTAAACTCTTAATAATGTTTCTAATTGCTCATTAACTCCTACAACTTATGTTAGTTTTTCCCTTTAATAAATTTCTATTTTAACATTCAAAGTGTATATTTTATTATTCTACACTAATCCACACATACCAACTGACAACCGACCTTCGGATGATGAAAAGCTTCTGATAATAATTCTGATGATGATAATTCGGCGTAAATTCTGTAAGCTGTAGGGAGTCCGGATAAATCTGACACAAGACCGAATCAAAGAAAAATTAACCAACCCCTACGCTGAAGACGAAACAAACACTTTTGTTTCAAAATTCCGACGTATTACACTGAAGAAGACCGGAGAATTCTACGGCAGAATCGTCATGTATATAACAAAGAAAATTAAAATAATATTCCGAACGATGCAAACAGTGTAAATACTCTGGAAGTATAAAAATTCAATAAAAATACTACTTCCATTATTTCACAGTAATAATAGCCATCACGGCTTCTGCTCCGATGAACTTAGCTCACTGGTACCACCTATATATGAAGTTCCTCGAGCCACAAGATTAGCAATTAGGTCCCACCCTTTTACTGTGAAACCTATAAATTGTAAACGCAAATTCGACTCCATCAGCTTCTTTTCTCGCACTTCCCGCCTGTGGAATTCCCTTCCGCATACTTGCTTTCCCGACAGCTACACTCTTCAAGAATTCAGATGTAAAGTCAATAATCACCTCCTGTCTCACTATCTTACGTCCTATCTCTCATGCTTTTTTCTCCTTCCACCCCACTCATCAGTATTCTCTTCCTTCTCATACTCTCTTCCTGACACTCTCTGTAATCTGTCACTCTTTCTCATAACATTCCTTCTATGTAACCCCCTGCACAACAGTGGCTGTAAAATGCCTTGCTTGGGGTCCACACGATTACCAAAAAAACAAAAAAAACAAAAACAAAAACAAAAAAAACTTTGAAACTAAGTGATGGTAAGTTTCGTTCATATTCCAGAACTCTACTACGTAATAATGCTGATTTCATTCACGCTGACGTCTGTACGTCTTTAATTCGGTAAATTTTCGTTTTAAATCCTCTCGCTTTCCCCCTTCAAATTTATCCAAAAGAGCATTATCTCTGTGCAAATGTAAATGCTGAACTCAAATCAAGTGTTAGTTATTGAAGAAACTTATCTTTTTTTATTTAAATGTCCATAGAAAACGATCTATATCTTGCAATTTTTCTCTCCCGTAACTCTTACGAAGTCATGTAATTAACAGCAGAATGACAGACTGCGTAATTCAACTAATTTTGGCAGATTTTTGCTCAATTTCCTTCATTTACTGATACTTCCGGCGATGTACTTCCGGGAATTAAAGTAGTGCGCTCTTGTATTTCTATGCTTATTGCTTTCAAAACAGGAAGTACATCGCCGGAAATTTTAGTAAAGGACGAAATTCGACAGAAAATTGCTGCCTACATAGAACGTCATTCTGCAGTTAATTACATGACCTCGTGAGAGTTACAGGAAAGAAAAAGTACGAGATATCGTTCGTTTTTTATGGACTTTCAAAGCAGAAAAGGTAAGTTTCTTCAATAACTAATTGTTGATATAAGTTCAGCATATACATTTGCACATAAATAATGCTATTTTGGATAAATTTGAAGGGGGAAAAGCCGTCGGTACCTAAAACGAAAATTTACCTTTAATTCATTCAACAATTTTGTATTTATTGTAGATTTTTAAACATATTTTAATTCTTTTCCTTATGGTAATTCCATATAGTACTTTTTAACAAATCTACCTCCAGGTTAAATCACTTCAGACAATCTTTGTCTTTGATCAACGTTTCTGGTATCCATTTAAACGCATTTTTCTCTTGCCTTTTTCTGATATTCATTGATTACAATTCGTTTCGACTTTGCTTTTAACAAGATCTCGAATCGTTATTGTTTGCTTATTCCTTTCTTTTTTTCCGAATCATTACTTCTTTGTTTTTTTCGTCTCTTTCCCCCTTCTTCTTTTCTACCTACACTCTATCCTCTCTTTCTTCCATACTTCTCAGTCTAATTCCCTTGCATTTTACCAGCGTTCTTTATCTCCTTCTCACGCCGACTATTACCTTCTCTAATCGTCTTTATTTATGAGGTCCTCCCTTTCTTTCTTATAGTCTTGTCTTCCTTTGTCATATCTTTCTTTTTTATTTCCTCCCGTTCTCATATCCTCTCTTTCATTCCCTTGCCTTCTTTTTATTTTTCATGCCCTCCCTTTATTTCTTAAAGACTTCTCGTCTGCAGTGGATATCGACTCGGAACTAGAAATTGGGGAGACGAGTTCGAAATCCATTTGAATCCATTGCATTCACTTGCGACAAATACCTTTGGGAAAGGTATTAATCCGTCTCTTCCTTCCAGTTATGGGTCAAATAATAGGACGTATTAGGTTTTATAACCTTGGCTGGCAACCAATTTACCGTAGAAAGTAATGGCAACCTACTGTAAGATAATCTTCTGCCAAGTCAGTCATGTCTCTTTCGAGACATGATCGCCTAGGCGTGTATCACGTATGGCACTTAACTGCCAGACATGTCTGTAATCTCTTTCTCTTCTATTTACCCATCTTTCTTAAAAACATCTCCTTCATCCTACAATGTATTATTTCTCTAATCTTCTGCCAATTCCAATTTCTTTCTTTCTTTCTTTCTTTCTTTCTTTCTTTCTTTCTTTCTTTCTTGTATTCTAATTCATTTCCTTCTGCAACAACTAAATATATTTTTACCATTCTTTTGTTTTATAATATCCAACATTTTATTGCCTCTTTCGTACATACACCCTTGTCTTTCTCCATTTTTCCTTCTACTTTTCTCATTCTTTCTATCTTTACTTATCCCCATCTACTCCCACCCTAACCATCTTTCCCTCTGCTCTCATCTTCTTCTATGTGCCTTGTCCCTTCAGAACGTAGGCGATCATGGTTCTCCACGTCTCACTATCCCTTGTGGCTCTTAGTATGTTTGCTCCTGTTACACCTGGCCGTATTGAAGAACTGACATCACATAGCAATCCAGTACTCTCTTCTTTGTTTCTAGCGAAATTGTCCTGTCTCTTAATACTCTAATCAGCTCCTGGAATGCATCCTTGTGCTTTTGGATCTCAGGAATATAAATGTATAGAAAATGCTGTGGCCACAAAGTGAGGGTCTGTTTATATATTGAATGTAATATGCAATGAATCCCCCACTTTATGTCTAGTATGCTTCTATAGAACCACATTTCGGTTACTTCAAAGCATTCCTTCATCTTTGATGATATTGTCCAGCATTCAGTGCCATATTGAAGAACAGACATCACATAGCAATCCAGAACTCTCTTCTTTGTTTCTAGCGAAATTGTCCTGTCTCTTAATACTCTAATCAGCTCCTGGAATGCATCCCTGTGCGTGTCCCAGGAACTTCAGTTGTCTCTTCCTGATGCTCAGTATTAATTTCCTTTTCGTTGCCATTCTTTCCAACACCTCATCGTTGCTTGCATGCTCAGTCCACGATATCCGCAACGTCCGTCTGTAGAACCACATTTCCGCCGCTTCCAGTTTTGACCTCATATTCGATGATATTGTCCAGCATTCACTGCCGTCTCATCTACTCATCCATATTGCCATCTTATTCAAATCATCTTTTGTATTTCATATAAATTACAGAGTTTATATGCTTTCTTTCATGTCTTCTTTTCTTCCTCTCTTCAATCTGTCTTCTTTTTTCATATTTTTATACTTACTCAATGTTTCTTCTTTATCGCTTTCTTTTTATACACCCTCTTTTTTATAATATATTTCTCTTTCTTCATTCCCTCTTTTTCGTCTTTTTCCACTTCCCCTTTTCACTTCCTCAGTGTTGTTTTTTACATTCACCCTCTCTTATAATTTACTAGCAGTATAGCCCGGCGTTGCTCGGGTGTAAAGAAAGCTTTAAAACTAATCCATCGTCCTGAAGTTCAGACTCTTTGGACGTTGGCACAAAAGACTAAAAAGCAATAGTTGTTTCCAGTTAAAGCGAAACCGTAGACTGAAAGAAAAATGAATGGATGTAAGTCAAATTTTGATTTCCTGGCATCGATATCAAATAAATCTTTTTCGTTGTAAACTGAATTTTGAAGGCTAAATAAGTCTTCTGAGTAAATGGTATCATGGCTGAGACTAAGAACTAAAATTATACCTACTTAGAGCTAAACTCGAAGCAAAAACTAAAATAAAAGGGCTGAAAAAATACAGACATACAGGCAGATAAACAGACAGACACACAAACATCTTGCCTTTTATTTATATATATATATATATATATATATATATATATATATATATTATCGATTTTCTGCACTGTTGTAAGAACTGCAACCTTGAAACTTCTGAATATCGTTTCTTATGTCTTTCTCTATGAGTGTATCAGATTGGATTAAAATCGGAACACTCCTTCTATAACCTGCTTTTTTCGATTATCGATTTTCAATATTTATCGGGGGTACCGCGACAAAAACCTAGCTAAGAACACTCGCAGACGCTTATAGTACAACTATGTAACTTTTCAAGGAAATCGGTTTAGCCGTTTCGGAGTTTATAGGTAATGGATACACACACACACACACACACACACACACACACACACACACACACACACAATGTTCCATTTATAAATAAATTTAGATTTCTTCCTCTCTCCATTCCGTTTCTCTTCTTTTTCTCATTTCTCTCCTACTTCCTAATTGCGTTTTTATCGTTTTCTTTTAACACTCCCTCTTTCTTATAATTCATTTCTTCTTTTCTTCCTCCTCCTCTTCTACATTTTTTCATTCTCTCTTTCACACTCACTGCTTGTATTCTTTCCATCTCGTTCTTATTTTTATCATCCTCCTTTTCTCTTTTTCCTACTACGTGACATTAAATGAACGCACACAGAAGGTGTTTAATCATTCTTGTCTATCAAATCATATTTTAAGTTCAGTCTTCATGTTCAAAATGGCAGTGCCAGTAGCGAGCACCTGGGGCAAAAGATGATTTGTTTCCTTGATGCTTCGTTTTATGATTACAAAGTTTTATAAAATATCGATTTTTACACACAATACAAATGGAAGAAAGAAAAAAATCTCTAGTGGAATTAAATTAATTCTACGTTTAATATTATTTTTCTGTTGATTAAAAAAGAAAAAAGAAAAGAGAAATAAACGGGTGTTTTTTTCGTATTGGCAGTATGCAAGGCCTAGCATTCTCAACAGAACGAATTAACGGAATATAAAGGTCGGCTAATTGTTGTTGAAATATATTGAAGGAAAACTGAACGCATGAATGAAAGGCACAAGGTTACTTTAAAGAAGGGGAATCGACAGAATTGTGGAAAAGCAAGAGAAAAAAGAGAAATAAAGCCAGACAACGTTGTTTGCCATTTGCGTCACAAAAAAAAAAAGAAGAGATAAAAAGTGGAGAAAGAAAGTTTTTTTTTTCAATTGGAGTAGATAGACTAAACTATCGCCCGGTTCACACTCCACCCACGTCTATTGAACAGGTGAAGAGGCTCATCCCTTGTTCCCTGTTTAGGATGTGGTTTCCGGCTTTCTCTTTTCCATGTTTTTACACTTTTTTTTTTTTCAATTGGAGTAGATAGACTAAACTATCGCCCGGTTCACACTCCATCCACGTCTATTGAACAGGTGAAGAGGCTCATCCCTTGTTCCCTGTTTAGGATGTGGTTTCCGGCTTTCTCTTATCCAATCTTTTTACTCTTTTCTTTTTTCTTTTTTTTTAATTGGAGTAAATAGAATAAACTATCGCCCGGTTCAAACTCCACCCACGTCTATTGAACAGGTGAAGAGACTCATCCCTTGTTCCCTGTTTAGGGTGTGGTTTCCGGCTTTCTCTTTTCCATGTTTTTACTCTTTTTTCTTTTTTTTTTCAATTGGAGTAGATAGACTAAACTATCGCCCAGTTTTACACTCCACCCACGTCTATTGAACAGGTGAAGAGGCTCATCCCTTGTTCCCTGTTTAGGATGTGGTTTTCGGCTTTCTCTTTTCCAATCTTTTTACTCTTACGTAGTCCCCTGCGCATCAGTGGCGTTACCGCCTTGCTCGGGGTGATATGATTAATAAAGAAAAATGTAATAGAGAGAAAAAGGAGAGACAGCTTGGATCAACATTTGATAGGGCGGATGAAGATGAGGAATAAGAAGAGGAAATAAGGAGGAAAGAATCTTTTTGTGATAAAAGTAGGAGGGAAGGTTTAAACGAATGAGATAAACGATTGAGAGTGAAAATGAAAAACAGAATAAACAGAAAAAAAAAATTCCCAGAAAGAACGAATAACGATAAAACAAAATTCTAATCACGAGAGAAAAGAAGGAAAAAGTAATTTCAAGATGTAAAAAGATGGAAAAAAGAAAAAGAAAATAAACGAGAGAGAAATAGAGAATGAAATCAAAAACAAAAAAAAAAAAAAAAAGAAGAAAGAGAATATGAAATAATAAAAGAACAAAGACAAAAAAATGAAAGAGAGGTAGAAGGATGAACGACAATGGAAAACGAGAGAGAAATAAAAAGCAAACAAGCAAGCAAGAAAGAAAGACAGACAGACAGACAAAAATTAATACGAGATTTTTTCTTACATTTCTGAATCAAGGTCATTGCGACACAATGATACGTTCTACTTTTCTTTTTCTCGTTTTTATTACAAGATTCCGGTCGCTCTACTCAACGCCCTTCTTTTTGTCAAACTTTCCAGGACAATTATCCATGACTAGGTTGCTGGACTGGTTTCTTTAATGAGCTGTCATCAAAAAGATCTTTGTTTTCACGGTTGGTTATTACTCCCAGAAAGAAGCTGGCATAATATCATTATTATTCTGTTTCTTGAGGAAGCCTAATAATAATAGTAATAACAACAACCATTTACATAGTCTACTAAAATGTTTTAAATGTTTTCGATAGACACCATCGCATTATGATCATCTACCGCATTTCGTGGAACTTGATGGTCGTCTCAATATCACATGTTATGTGTGGCGTGTTTTTTTTTTCTAGAAAAAATAAATGTAGCAGTTGGCCAGGAACAATCACCTGATCGCATTCCTATCACGAATCTTGGAATCATCATGAGCGAATATTTTGGCAATTTTCTCTTGGACATACTCAAGAGGCAGTCATGTTGTTGAAGACATTTGCAGTTGTGGATTGGCAAAGTTTGGGAGGAATAGAAAACTATCAAAGAATAATGCTAACATAGGCTATAGAATCCAATCTGTCCTGTTATTTAATCCATACCTGGAGAAAGAAGAGACTGGTTGATAACTATAGCAATGGTATTTACGCGTAAGTGAATGCAATGAATTTAACTAGAATTCAAACTCATCTCTCCGATTTCACGTCCCGAACCGATATCCACTGCACCAGAGCGCATATGCGCACCAAGGAGGAGATTTTATTGGAACAATTTCCATGAAATTACTTATAAGAAAGAGAGAGGAAACCACGTTACGGTGGTGGAAAAGGGATTGAAGTCGAATTCTAAGTGAAAACCGGTAACATTACAGGATTTTCTTTAAAATTAATCGCGAATCTATCTAACTTATTTATAAATGGAACTTTGTCTGTGTGTGTGTGTGTGTCCGTGTGTGTCCGTTACCTATAGACTCCGAAACGGCTGAACCGATTTTCTTGAAAATTTACAGTTGTACTATAAGCGTCTGCGAGCGTTCTTAGCTATGTTTTGTGTTGAGGTACCCCCAATAAATATCGAAAATCGATAATCGAAAAAATCAGGTTATAGAAGAAGTGGTTCGATTTTAATCAAATTTTATACACTCATAGACAAAGATATATGAAACGATATTCAGAAGTTTCAAGGTTGCAGTTCTTACAACAGTGCAGAAAATCGATAATATATATATATAAAAGGCAAGATGTTTGTGTGTTTGTCTGTTTATCTGCCTGTATGTCTGTATTTTTTCAGACCTTTTATTTTAGTTTATGCTTCGGGTATGGCTCTAAGTAGGTATAATTGTAGTTCTTAGTCTCAACCATGATACCATTTACTAAGAAGACTTATTTAGCCTTCCAAATTCAGTTTACGACGAAAAAAACTTATTTGATATCGATACAAGGAAATCAAAATTTGACTTACATCCATTCATTTTTCATTCAGTCTACGGTTTCGCTTTAACTGGAAACAATTATTGCTTTTTAGTCTTTCGTGCCAACGTCCAAAGAGTCTGAGCTCCAGGACCATGGATTAGTTTTAAAGCTTTCATTATACCTGAGCAACGCCGGCTATACTGCTAGTCTATATATATAATAAGAGCACCAAACCAGATATGACCGCAGTATTGAAAGCATGGACGAATAGTGGATTTATAAATGTACAAGATGGAGTCTTACATGAAAACAAGCCTGTCATGAGATAGTGAACCAAATTCCCTAGCGGTTGACCAGGCAACTGATTCAATATAGTTATTTCAGTTAATGTCAGTGCAATGAGCTGTTCTTCTGCCACGTGTTGATGGAAGGCACTAGTGATCTTCTAAGAGGAATAAAAGATAGAAGCTATTTGTGCGCGTTTTATATCCACTTTTGCTGAGGGAAATTTCACCAAATCACTGTGCAATCTTTTGCAGTAATTAAAATTCTCAAGAACACATTTGCGTTAAATAATAATTAAATATATAATTCATATTAATTACGCATATAATTAATTTTGTAGATTAAAAAAAAAACGCATTCGAATGTCTCCCGATGAATAGTTAATTAGTTTGGTCGATTTCCATTGTCAAGTCGTGTGTAATTTAACGTAGATTACCATTGATGAAAGTCCTCATTATTAATGGTGAGGTAGAGATGATTCGCTAAAATGAAACCACAGCGGGGAGAGTACTGTTGATTTGATAGAAAAGTCGCGAATTTTAAATTTCATTTTAACTTAAAAATTTCTTCATCCATATATATATATATATATATATATATATATATATATATCGCTCATTCAATAATGAATTAGAACACTATGGCTATTGGTCGTGTATAATGATATACGCGCTAAAAATTCTGCCTGTTTCTACCAAACGCTCGTAGACCAGAGTTAGAATCGCCGACTGACGCTAATTCGGTCGGGTTTCAATCCTGAGTTAAGCAATCGGAGTCTAACCGTACTGCTGAGCTGTGGTGCAGCGAGACAGATTTGTCTGCGGATGACTATAGTATATATATATATATATATATATATATATATATATATATAATCATACAATTATGAATTAAAAGTATATTGCGACACGGAAATTTCTATGTTTCGAGATCTCTATCTCGTCATCAGGCAATCTTGGATACTGGTTCTGAAAATGATTTACATTTAAATACTAAAAACAATCGGTTTGTTCTCTCTCTCTCTCTCTCTCTCTCTCTCTCTCTCTATATATATATATATATATATATATATATATATTGATTTATAAATTTAAATTAATGAATTCAATCCTACATATATATATATATATATATATATATATATATATATATATATAATTCTTCAGAATATTATTTTTAAATAATTTGAGATAATTGAATATATTTTCTTGATACATAATATTCTTTACTTGGTATAAATAAAATTGTTGTAACAAATCGTAATGTATTATAATAGATACAAATAAAATTTGAAAAAATTATTACATCCTATCTATAAAACTTAAATATTATAATATTTCCTAATATTATTTTTGTTATTTCTTTATATTACTTAAATATGAAATTTTAATAATAAATAAAAAAGAACAGTAGTATAATACATACAAATTAATTCAATGAAAGATTTTAACAGCACAGACTTATTACATTCAAATTCATTTATTTAAAAAATGGCTACAAACGTGTATAGATTATTTTGCTACAAATTTAAACATAAATGTATTTCGGTTTATATAATGAACATAGATTGACATAACCGTCCAACAAAAATGCACATTTCACCATCCAAGTCTATCATTTTAATACACTTGACATGTGTACTATCGCGTACACATACATGTAAACAAGCAAAAGTTTTTATGCATACATACACATACATTTAAAATAATCGTCTATAGCTTTATTACACGTGACACATATGTAAACAATAAGCATCAAACCCCAAATATCATTCCAGCATACTGTCTTTAAAAAAAAAAAAAAATTAATTTTAATTTCTTTTCTTTTAATAGATTTCTGAAGAAGCTTTAGGATTAGCGAAATATGTCAGATAAAGACATATCCTACTTTTTTTAATTTATTCTTTCATTTTGTCGGATTGCAATACATACACCCACCCACCCACCCACCCACCCACCCACACACACACACACACACACACACACACACACACACACACATATATATATATATATATATATTCCCTAAAAATAGAAACTACTGGCCAAATTTCAAAGTAAATCTTCATTCTGATTAGTTAAAAGGAACGCACATATAAATTTTATATTTTTTCACATACATAAAAAGCAAACCGATTGTTTTTGGGATTGAAATATTAATCCTTTTCACGACCAACATTCAACATTGCCTGATGACGAGGTAGAAATCTCGAAATATAGAAATTTTCGTGTCGCAATGTACTTTTAATTCATAATTATTTGATTATATATATATATATATATATATATATTTCCGTAATATATATATTTCAGTTAATTTCCGTAACTATATATATATATATATATTGGAACGTTTTATATCTGGTTGTCAATTATTTACTTTGTTAGACAGACCTAAACACCTTAGTCTCTTTCAATATATGTGCATGAATAGTTGTGAAAGTTTCCCCCAGAAACTCGTGTATTTTAATATGCGTTTAAGTCTCGGTTTACCATTCTCTAATGATAATTTACAAAGCATCCCTACATCTTTCTCTTTCTCTCTCTTTATCTCTCTTTCTCTCTCTCTCTCTCTCTATATATATATATATATATAGTTACGGAAATTAACGAAGATTAAGGAAATAGTAATAAATCATTCTTGGATAAGACACTTAAAATACTCACAACATTCATGTACTTTTAAAATCTTCGATGCCTACATTGTGAACATATTTGTCTAATTTTGATTTTTTATACAATTCGTGCTTGTTTCATGTCCCATACCCCTTCCATGACTTCCATGACTGGGTTATTATGCTCTCCACAACCTTCTATTTTTGCTTGAAGCAGCCTTTGACATTTTGGCCCTTGTTTTTATCGTTGTTCCGCTATTCATTCATACTCTTTAAGTAAGTAAATTGTTGTTTCCGCTTGTCATATACTTTACTTTCATGTGTGTACTAAATTCACCAAGCTCGCTTTCCTTATTATTTATGCAAAAAATTTCAACAATCACCTTCTGATTATAAGTATCAGGGTCCCTTTATTTTGTACTTTCATTTAAACTTCCATACTTTTTACATTTTCCGTCCATGATATTCAGTAAAACTCCATATTTCTCGCCTTAAGTATCATTTTCATTTTTCAGAAAAATTTACACCATTCATTGTTACATAGGTGATTCGATTTAACATATTAGTTAACCACTATTTTCTTTGCCACAGTTTTCTAATCTAGTTTTTGCTTAGATTCTGAAATGCATATTTCTCTTTTCTTATACATCTTTAGATTACTCTGTTAAACTAAAAAGGTGTTCATTAAATTCCTTTTCCTAAATTTACACAAGACAAATTTTAATTGAAGAAAGGTTTGTTGTTATTTTGATATTCTGTGTTATATTTTGTCTTATAACTTGTCTTGTTCATTTTGCCTGAATATATATATATATATATATATATAGAGAGAGAGAGAGAGAGAGAATGAGCAAGAGGGAGAGCGAGAGAGAGAAACATGTAGCGATGAAAAATATACATGAGGATTGTTAGTTAATCGATCTTCAGCACATGAGGTTTGAACATGACAGTAGCGATTTAATGTTGATTCCTGTTCCCATCGTTTTTGTTTTTATGTGTAAGTGTAAATGTTCGCGTGTATAAGACAATTTGAAACAATTCTACATTCTCATAAGTAAAAGTAACACATGCATACATAATACATACTTTCGTACATACATGCACACGTACACACAAACACACATATAATTTTTTTTAATCGTTCCACCCCAAGCAAGGTAGTACCAACAGTGATCCGCAAGGGGCTACATAAGAGAGTAAAAGGTTAGGCAGGAGGAGAGTGAAAAGAAAGATGGACCAGTTACAGGGAGTGTCAGAGAAAGGGCAAGAGAAGGATGAAACACAGGTGTGAAGACAGTTGCGAAGGTAGAGAGAAAGGAAAAGAACAAGATACACGGGGTGATGTGAAAAGGGCTGGAGATACATAAGAGAGTTGAAGTATTAGGCAAGAAGAGAGTGAAGACAAAGACGAATCAGCTACAGGGGGTGAAAGAGAAAGGGCAAGAGTAGGATAGAAACACAGGTGTGAAGACAGTTGCGAAGGTAGAGAGAAAGGAAAAGAACAAGATACACGGGGTGATGTAGAAAGAATTGGAGTCAAGTAGATAAGAGATGGGAATTGACATTACATTTAAATTCCTGGAGGTAGCAGCCGTCAGAAAAGCAAGTATATGGAAGAGAGTTCCATCGGCGTGAAGTACGAGAAAAGAAGCTGAATCAGTAGAATTGTCACCTGCATTTGGTTGATTTAAATGTAAAAGGGTGGGAGCTTGTTGTCAGTCTGGTTGCACGAATAAATTCTTGTGGATTGGGCACCAGTGACCTCAGTTCGTCGGAGCAGAAGCTATGAAAATATTTGTAGAAGAGACAGAGGGAAGCCATGTCCCGCCGGTGAGAAAGTTGCTGGAGTCGAGCTGCCAGATCTCCTTTGGAGCCTGTCGAGAACACTGAGATGAACAGCAGGGGCTCCTGACCAGATATAAAAACAGTATTTTATGCACGGTCGGATGGTTGATTTGTATACGTGCAAGATGAATTCATGTGGAAAAAAGTTTCCTGGCCCGGCACAGTGACGCAACCTTCTTAGCAGTGAATTTAGCTATTGATTTAATGTAATGATTCCATTTGAGGTCGGAATATAGTGTAAGGTAGATTTTCATTATGCGGTTAGATAGTAAAGATTGGATCCGATCAAACAAGCGTCCAGTGATACCATAACCCTGTAGCTTGCGCAGAATGCCAGCGTGCCAAACCCTATCAAAAGCCTTGGAAATATCCAGGGCAACAGCATGAGCCGCGCCGGAGTAATCGAGGGCCTGGTATATGTACTCCATGATGATCGTTAGCATATCGGAAGTAGACCTGACAAAGCTGAATCCATACTGTCTGTCTGAGAACAGTTTATGGGCAGTAAGATGTTGAACTATCTCAGCATTGATAATAGCCTCAAACACTTTTCTGAAAATTGGTAGAAGGCTGATAGGACGATAATTGGATGTATCCGAGGGTTTCCCTGAATTCTGAAATACAGGATCCACAGAGGACTTCCAGTAGGCAAGAAAACAGGAAACAGAAAGGCAGTAATTATAGAGTTTATAGAGGACAGAGGAGAGTTCAGGGGGCACATCTATTCAGGGCAGTGACCTAGATTCCATCACCTTCGCTCGCCTTATGGAAGTCAAGTTTTGATAAAGAAAGAGAGAGAGAGAGAGAGAGAGAGAGAGAGAGAGAAAGAATGACAAAAGAGTGAGATATGTAGAAAGAGAGATATATAGAAAGAGAGAGATAGAGAGGGAAAGAGAGAGAGAGAGAGAGAGAGAGAGAGTGTGTGTGTGTGTGTGTGTGTGTGTGTGTGTGTGTGTGTGTGTGTCTTCCTCGAATTGATCACTTGCGTACGCGGGCGGAGGTATTATTTGTGGAACGTAAAATAAAGGATATTTAATATTTATTTTTTATTATCTTTTTACCTCGCACGAAAATAAAATCATAAATTTAAGGGAAGTGTTGTCCTTGAACGAATTTTTAAAAAAAAATGGTTTATTGCCATCATTGTTAGCTATCTGATGAGACATTCTTCTTTCAATGTCGAAACAAAATGTATAAATTTGTAGTAACTTCTAGTGTTTATTATATGTTCTAAAGTAATAAT
Organism: Ascarosepion bandense; assembly: GCA_037127315.1. NCBI lineage: Eukaryota > Metazoa > Mollusca > Cephalopoda > Sepiida > Sepiidae > Ascarosepion > Ascarosepion bandense. The sequence goes on along the minus strand of JBBBDQ010001014.1, from coordinate 3,618,001 downwards.
TAATATATATATATATATATATATATATATATATATATATATAACAGACAATGAATGTCAATTATGTTTTATCATGAGCCGTTCTAAACATCTTATTTTGGCTTTAATTTTAGGTGAAAATAAAGGCAAAAATTCTGCAACATTTGTATATTTTTTATTATGTTGATTCTAAGATTTCGGCTCACATGAGCCATCGCCAGAAGAATTTATAATACGATGTTTAGAACGGCTCAAGGTTAACCATAATAGACATTTATTGTCTTTATATTTAACAGTATATGTTTAGAATATTATCTGCTGCCTCGATACACTACATATATATATATATAAGGAAATAGGTCGAAAGAGACATAGCTTAATAGAAACAGGAATACATACACACACACACACACACACACACACATATATATATATATATATATATATATATATGTATATAAAATAAAATAAAATAGATTTCGAAGTTCAAAACCGTTGAATGATCATTTCAACATGAAATCCCTAAGAAAGATTTAACATCTCATTGGCAACTATCAATATTCAAAATGAAATAAAAAATGAAAAAAAAAAATTACAATTTTACCGGCGGAAGTTCAAAAATTTACGTCACAAAAAATATAGATAGCAATCAATGTCTATTTTTAGATTTTAGACAACATTAGTTTTAGATTGCGTTGTAAGTGACAAATTTAAAACTTTGGCTTTGTCTAGCTTTACAAAGGGGAAGGGGGTAACGGAAGAAATAGGAAGTGGTGTTTGACTGAGAAGTGAGCTAAACAAAATAGAAAGAGAGGGAGGAAAAAGGAAAAAGAAAAGAAAAAGTAAAAAAGAAACATTTCATATTCGTAGAGACGCTAGGGACGTGCTAACAAAACTAGCGTTTATAAATGGGTTAAAGTATTAGAAAAAAGATTTTTAGAAAAAGACTATATTTGGAGGAAAATGTTGATATATGATTTATTTAAATTTAATTAAATTAATCTAATTAATTATTTATTTAATTATTTAATTATAAACCTAGATTTAAATTAAAAATAAAATTCATAAAATTTATTAAAAAAAATTTTTTTTTTAATTTAAAAAAATCAAAAAAAAATATTTTTTTAAATTTTTAAGTGCTGGAAAAATATATATATACATACTTGCAGAAAAAATTGGTGGTTAAGTTAGTATAAGCATCCTTACTTCATAAAAGGTAGATATTAATAGGAGAAAGGAAGAGAAAGGTAGAAGTTTTCAAATTTACGATTTAATTAATTAATCAATCAATCAAAAACAATTTAATTTATATTTTCTCTCCTAAAAATAGAATTTAGAATTTAAATTTTGAATGTTCACCAATTTCGCCTTATGGCGACACTTACTAAGGAATTCTTTTCTAAAATTCAAGAGTAGGCGCTGGTTTGGGTACTTTAATATAAGTATTTTTTCTTTCAAACACAGATCTCACCTATCACGAAAATTGAACCTATCAATCTCAAAGTAATTACAGGGTCCAGCCCTTCTTCCTTCATTTTCCAGAATCTCCGTGAAAGAGCTGTTTGGTATTTCTGACCCGGGTTCGAAAAAGAATACCTGGGATTGTAAAACTTTTGCTTAAAAGGCCACGTGGACATACCAATATAAGTCCGATAATTTTTCTTGTTGTTGGATGGTGAAATGTGAGCTTCATAAATTACCTGGGTGGATTTACATTTGCCCTCCACCGGTCTGGCATCCACGGAGCAACAATTGCATTCATTTAATGAACCCAGAGTCAGTATTACATAAATTCTTTAAAATTTGCCTCTTATGAGAATTTATAATGTTGTCCATATTTGGGGTACGAGAGTAGCTAATTTCTAGAGTGTTCCTATTAAAAAATTTTCGTAGATGATTGCTGTTATTAAAATGTTTGTCTACTAATTTGAGAAAATATTTACCAATATTGATATTTGTTAGTTTACAGTATGGAGGGTTAAACCAAATTATCTTTCTTTTACTACGATTATTTTTATGTTTTGTATTAGATGATTCGGGGTCTATTGTAGGTTTTTTATACGTTAATTTGTTCTTAAATCCGCTTTTTTGAAGGGCCTTGTTGTAAATATCTTTACTTTCATTGAAAGTTTTGATGTTTGATGATAAATGGTTAATCCTATTATTTAATTATATTGGGTGTCTGTTTTAAAATATTTTTTGGGGTGATTGGATGAAATATTAATGTAATCGGGTAAACTATTTTCTTTGAGAAAAGGCTGGTGGGATAATAATCATATAATATAATATATATAATCATATATAATATATAATTTATATATAATATATAATATAATATATATAATAATCACATAATATATATATGATCATATATAATATATAATATATATATATAACATATAATATATAATATACATAATAATCATATAATATATGTATATATAATTATATATAGTATATAATATATATATAATATATAATATAATATATATAATAATCATATAATATATATATATATATATATAATCATATATAATATATAATCATAAGCTCTAGATAGATAGATAGATAGATAGATAGATAGATAGATAGATAGATAGATAGATGAAAGAATGAAAATGTACTATAATGTAATTAGATCAGTTGCCTAAATTCTTTTTAGGAGACTACTATTCTGATTAGCCCTACTTTTCCGCAATGCCAAACAGCATTTGAGTGGAAAGACGAGTGAATTATTAACGTCATTAATTGTATAGCTCACCTGAGTAAAAGTAAACTCTACAAAATGACTAATTTGGATGTGAGTCCTCGACGAAGTATGCACACCTTTTATGCACATAAAGAAAACTGTATAAGAATTTAGTAGGCATTAAAAACATATATATATATATATATATATATATATATATATATATATATATATACCTAAAGCACACAGAATCTTGATGTCTGCATTCTTTGTGAGTTGGAAATTTAAATATAACTACGGCCAATTGTTTTTTTAACTTTTATGGTCGATTGCAGTGGATTAAGTACAAGAATGTTATGGTGCTATGAATTGTAGGGTTTTGAACAATTAGAATCATTGTGGCTAGAATAGAATTTTATGTAACTTTATATGTTTGTTTACGTCTGTGTGCGTATATATATATGTATGTATGTGTGTGTGTGTGGTGTGTGTGTTGTGTGAGTGTGTGTGTGTGTGTGTGTGTGTGTGTGTGTGTGTATATGTGTGAAAATAATTATATGAATTGCTGTGTATATATGGAGTATTGAGCCGTTAGCAGTCTAACAAAATAATGTGTTGAATATAAAATACAATTTATTTACATTATTTATATTCGGACGGTTGCTCTTATCTTTGTTGTTTTATCACAAGGTTTCGGTAGTCGTGATCTCCGGCCTTCCTCAGGAAGGACAATTGTCCTAATTTAAAAAATGTAAATAATGTTAACTCATTCCAGAAGAAAAATAGGGAAGAATCTATCTATCTATCTATCTATCTATCTATCTATCTATCTATCTATCTATCTATCTATCTATCTATCTCAGTCTGTTCATTATCTATCTATCTATCTATCTATCTATCTATCTATCTATCTATCTATCTATCTATCTATAAGAAAGATTAAGGCAGACACATTATTTCATTGTAAATCGGAAGTATGGCCTATTTCAGGCGAACATTTATCAGCTTCCGTCTTTATTGTACAAAGGATTTTACACGAAATAACGTGTCTGCCTTAATTTTTCTTATATTTGCTCTATATGTATTTATATACATATATATTCAGAGTTCTCTTAGAGAGTTATCCTACCACTGTATGTACAGGATACTCCTTTGGATTTGGATTCTTCTATACCCACACTGCATGCTGATATATATATATATATATATATATATATATATATATATATATATATATATATATAGGAACTCAGCACATATTTAAAGCGATTATAAATCCTGATTTATTTTAACAGGCGGATGGCTGTCGATTTCTTCAGATCGCGAAATATCGAATGCTTTAATTTAATTCAGAATATTAAAAATGGTGGAGTTAGCTCAGAAATTAATTTACTTGTAGTGATGTCTCGTTAGGTGAAAGTTTGAAAAGTAAAATATAGCGATCATACCGGAAATGTCACAAAACTTAGAAATACACATTCATCAACACGCGCACATATACATAAATAAACAATAAATAAAAATACAATCTATATACACAAAAACAAGAGAAGTAAATAGATATTACCACTGTATTTGTCTATGAGGTAATATTTACACTATTTATATTATTCGGACTATTGTCTTCATATTTGCTGCCACGTTTACGACCTTTCGGTCGTAGTAAGCCCCGGCCTTCTTCAGTTGCTAGAAACTTAGAATCGAACGCTTTATTAAGATCACTTGGATTTATCATTGCGATGATAATTATCGTAGCCATTAGTTATCTCTCTTTTAATTTCGTCTGTTATGTGGTATGTCCTTTCACAACGTAGGCGATCATGTCTTTCCAAATCTCCCTGTCCCTGGTGGCACTTAGCAGGCTTTCTCTTGTTGAACTATGCATCCCTCGTTCCGTCATCTACCTGCACAGGTCCTTCAAATATGTTACAAATGGAAAATAATCAAATGTTCAATAATATAATTCTATTGAACATTTTTTAATACAAATGTGCACTGGTCTAATTTTATTATGACCAAAAACTAAGTAATTAAACCATCAATATATATATATATATATATATATATATATATATATATATATATATATATATATATATAGTGTATCGAGGCAGCAAATAATTTTCTAAACATACATTAAAACATAAACATATAGGTAATATCAGACAGATTTTGGTCAACAATACGGTGATCCTTACTCATACACACAGTAAGAGGAACCTTCAGATATTGGAGGCCATGTACATCAAATATAAACAAACAACACTTAATAAAATCACCTTTAAATCCGGACATAACACGTTACATTGCATTTGAATACATGGTGTTGTTGTCATTTCGTGCTATCACGCGGTGTGACGTCATAGAACTGCATTGCAAATTTGAGAACTGCGTTTGTTATTTTTGGTAAATTTGCCGTTGCTTAACGGAGTTTTATGTCAACACAAAATAAAATCGTCGGTGATGGTGGATGTTATTGTATTACCTTCTAAATAACCTCGCTGTCTACATTTGGTTCCTTGTTAGTGTGAGGTTGGTTGGGGTTATTGATAATGAAGGGAATATGTCTTCTGTGTTGACCGTTAGAACTTTGAAGAAAATTAAGTGTGAAGTTAAATGGTTGATTAATGACATTAGCTGTTGGAATGTACGTTTTTATTACTCGGGTATATCTTTTGGTTAGAATTTCGAAGTGGAGAGACATTGGAGACCCAATGTCGAAACAACCATATGATTGTAGAGGACACATATAAAAAACATTATGTACATGTTCTAAAATATAATTTATAATAAATATTCACAGCTCTATATATATTATATATCGAGCACTGTTTTAAATTAATGTTTTGGACGTTAGAAAAAATTCTTTCTTCGTTCTGTACTCACTCGGATATATATATATATATATATATATATATATATTCATCCGCAGATAGATCTGTTTCGTTGTATCACAGTTCATCAGTACGGTTAGACAGCCGATTGCTTTTTACCCAGGATTGAAACCCAACCGAATTGACGTCAGTCGGCGATTCTACCACTGGCAACAAAGTTACTACGACATAAGAACTTACTGAGCGGGAGAGAATAAAATACATAAATTTACATTTAAAAATCTATTGTCAAATTCGTGTGTCTGGCCTAAATCACCCGCTTACGGTTTTAGCCACTCTGGGTGTTTAAAAACGCGATTCTGTTGACTTTATACATTCATCTGACAGCGTTAATTGCAATTCCAGGCAATTCTAGGCGGTACTTTTCCAAAGTCGACCGATAATTCCATCCCAGACGCTTTCCTAATTGCTTCTCTGAGGGAGTAAGGGAGAGAAACAGACAGACAAGGAAAAAAGAAAGAGAATTCTCTCTCTTTCGCAAGGCCAGCTTTGACATCTGGCCATTGTTAAGTTGTTATCATATCAGTCGATGTCATTTTCGTGAATGCCTTGTTTTTTTTTTGTTCTTTTTTGCCTTTTTCTATCTCCTGGCTATCCCAGCGTTTATTTCTTTATTCCCCTCTTTGTCAGCCCTTCCTAAGAAAAGAAAAAATATACACACATAGATTTTCTCCAAACATCTATTCCGGGGTTCGAATCCGGGGTCTATCGAACTAGGAATTGATTCAATGCAATCTTCCTACTTCTTGTCAGTGGGAAAAGTTAGCCCGAGAAGTTAGCCCGTGAATTCACAATGAGTCACTCTCCGGGATGTTAGCATCGGTCATACAGACGGAAAGCAAAAAAACAAAAAAACAAAAAAAAAGAACAAACAAACGTAGTTCCGTTTTAGAGACGGAAAAACTGACAAGTCATTCCTTGCCCTAGTTAATTGCATATTCCAGGTCATTTTTGAGATCAGCTAACAATTTTAATTTATTGAATTAGCCAGAGTTACTGTTAAAACAGGTGAAAATGCTTAGTGATATAATTAGAAGGCGGATCTAAATGCAATCTTTGATGTTTTATCTCTTAAATTATTTCAACCAAGTTGATTTTTCATATTGTTCTACGAAAAGCCTGATAACGAACAATATCTCTATTTTAACGCAATCATTCATCATTCATCGTAGTGTTTATACTGGTGTTATGGGGAAACATACCTATTCCTCAGATAATGGACTCTTCCTCATATGAGTTAACAGGAAGTACTTGGAAAGTTCTTATGAGTTCTTACTAGGACAGATGAAGACCATCCTTCCTCATCACCAATTTCGGCCTTGTGCCACATTTTTTGTAATTTTTACAAAAATAAATACGAGTTCTTATGAGTTCTTTAGACTTCTACTAGAGTTCAGTAGACTACTATGCAGTTGACATTAGTCAGCCGTTAGCCGAATACTAAGGAGCCAGCTTACAGTGGAAGTTTACCAAGTTCCTAACATTTTGGGTACGTTAAGTCGATTAGCATCGACATAGCACGATTATAACCTTCAGTGCGAAAACTACTCCACAATATAATTGGCGACAAAGATTTATGAATTCAATCGGAAGAGGAAAGTAAACATGTTTTTTCTCAAGACAAAAGTCGCCACAACAAAATCGGCGACGACAGAAATTTTGCGAAGTCACGCGGAGTAGGAGAGAAAATTCCTTTCTCTCACGCCTAAGAAATTTGGCAAAATAAAGATTACCAACACGACAGTTGGCTGAAGAAAATTGCAAAGTTACGAATACTTTGACAACAAGATCTAGACGTCACAAAGCAACAAAATCTTTGCGCAAAAGACTTTAAAAAAACGTGGAGTAGTTAAAAAAGATAATTTTTGGGCAACAAAATTCGCAATATCATATATATATATACATATATTGTTGTATTCTCAATATAGAGTTGCTCAATAGGTCACGAATTACCAATTCGTCTGACCCCCGTCCTCAACCACATAAGACGAGGTAGCCTGCGGGAAACCAGAGTTCGGTTCCGGGGAAAGTATGGTTGCAAAGCTGGAACTAAAATGAATTGACGGAAGTGCACCACCAGGAGTGGGGTCTGCGGCTTAATTTGACACAACACGGAAAAACTACTCCACAACAACTGGTGGTAATATTTTAATCTTGCAAGTTAACGACTTTGATCGACCTCGTACTTAAAAGATTTCTACTGTCATACGGTTAAACTTATGAATATGTTTCCAAACGCCTAGGATATTTTCAAAGCTGGCATATCGAGCAACCATTCTACGCCATTCGGCCAACTGACGTTTTAGCCGGAAGTATGAAATATTTGTGAATGATATATGATGCGAGAGTCGATATCGGCAAAGTCAATAAGTACAGATTCTCGTAGACGCCAACTCAAAATACCTAAATTAAATTTCCATTGCCAACGGATGAGCTGCTAAGTGATTTTAATATTCATTGCTTTAAAGACTTTGGCCAATTCGTCTTGGAGACGATATCTGTGCCTCATTGGCAAAATTTCGCAATTATCTCAATTTACGTTTCTTCTTTCATTATTCGTCTACAGAGAGAATCAGGCATATAGCTTCTTCTTCTTCTTCTTCTTCTTCTTCTTCTTCTTCTTCTTGTGCACTGTCCTTTCAGGACGTAGGCGATCATGGCCTTCCACTTTTCTCTATCCCTGGTGGCTTTTAGCACGCTTTCTCCTGTTACACCACGCAGCCCTCGTTCCAACATATAATTGATCAGTTCCTTCAAATATGTTATCCGCTGCTTTCCCCTGTCTCTTTCCCCCTTTATCTTACTTGCTAGTATCAGGTTCTCCAGGCTCATTCTTCATTGCATGCCCCAGGAACTTTTCGTTTCCATCCTTTCCAAAACCTCATCATTGATCACATTCTCCATCAATGATATTCGCAGCATCCTTCTGTAGCACCACATTTCAATTGCTTCAAGTTTTTCTTTCATCTTTGATGATATTGTCCAGCATTCACTGCCATACTGAAGAGCTGCCATCACATAGCAATGCAGTAATCTTTTCTTTGTTTCTAGCGAAATTGTCTTGTTTATTAATACTTTACTCAACTTCTAGAATGATTCCTTCGTCATGCCAATTCGCCTTCGGATCTCTGTGTCACACTTTTCGCCCTCCTTCAGGACACTTCCCAGGTATTTGAATTTTTGTAGCTGCTTGATTTTAGTATTCCTCACCTGTATTTGGCATTTTGGTTTTCTCTTTTTACTGATGCCCATGCATTCGTTTTTTTTTTGCAGTTTATTTATAGTTCTTTTTTCTCACTCTCTTCAGCTACCTTCTGTAGGGGGTCTTGATCTTTTCAGAATTCTCAAAAATATCGGCTCCCACAAAATGTAGAAATTTCGTTCAATAACTTCTTGGTTTCAAAATCGAGATGATAGCATCACCGTACTGATCTCTTTTCATATTTGTTATCTTATATTTAACTAGTAGTATAGCCCGGCGTTGCTTGGGTGTAATGAAAGCTTTAAAACTAATCCATGGTCCTGGAGTTCAGACTCTTTGGACGTTGGCACGAAAGACTAAAAAGCAATAGTTGTTTCCAGACAAAGAGAAGTCCATGAAAACTTATTGTACCCATCGGGAGTAAAATTGGAGAAAATGAGCCATATTGATAGCTGAATATCGGTTTTTGATCAGATTCGATAGATTATCGGGGGTATCAATTTCCGATATCGGGGATATTATCGAGTTTCTGCGCTATTGTAAGAACTACAACCTTGAAACTTCTGAATATCGTTTCTTATGTCTTTGTCTATGAGTGTATCAAATTTGATTACAATCGGACCATTCCTTTTATAACCCGATTTTTTCGATTATCGATTTGCTGCACTATTGTAAAAACTGCAGCCTTGAAACTTCTGAATATCGTTTCTTATGTCTTTGTCTATGAGTGTATCAAATTTGATTACAATCGGACCACTCCTTCTATACCCCGATATTTTCGATTATCGATTTCGATATTTATCGGGGTACCTCGATACAAAGTCTAGCTAAGAACACTCGCAGACGCTTATAGTACAACTGTGTAAATTTTCAAGAAAATCGGTTCAGCCGTTTCGGAGTCTATAGGTAACGGACACACACATACACACATACACAGACAAAGTTCCATTTATAAATAAGTTTAAATTTTCTATAATTTGGACAAGTAACGACGAAAAGACTTCGTCTTGAAAATTAATTTAGTTTAGCAGCGAATATATTTCGTAACAGTGGAATCAGATCTCAACTTGCTATCTATGCTGGTAACTCAGCCATTTACTCCTGTCTTGACAGTAAGTCTAATCAGTTAAATATTGTCAAATCGGCGGCTAATATAAAAAACGATTGCCGTTAACCCCCGCAATAGTCTGCCGTTAACTGGGACAAATAATGATTTCTTAACTCTAAAGCCTCTAAAACTAAACTGCTCTCTATTAAGAAATCTCTTTAAAAGAGATTTAAGAGATTTAAAAGAGATTTAAGAGATTTCTAAGAAATCTCTTTGCACATCTCATCAGCATGGCTAATGCTAAACTCCAGGATAGTGAGTTTTACGCTTTCTCGGGCTAATTTTCTTGGCTGACATGAAGTTAAAGACTATATTGAATCCATTGCTAGGTTAGTAGCTAAGAAAGCTCGTTCAGTTTGTCGTGCTAGACAATTTTATCTTCTGAAAATAACTTATAGATTTATAAGTTTACAGTTCGTCCATAGTTAGAATATTGCTGCCACATATGATCTGATATTCTTGATATACAGTACTGTGTAGTATTAGGACAAGAACTATTTTATCTTTTATGAGGCATCAAAATAAAGTTTAAAATCACTCCTGTTCTAACACTTTTGCACACTACCGGTAGTGTACAGAAGTATTAGGACAGGAGTGATTTTCATAAAAACCTCATTGAAATTCAAATATAGGGTGAAAAGCTAAGTAAATTGCTAATTAAAATTGACCATTTAAAACTAGATGTAAAAGAAATGTATTAAAAAGAAGTTATATTTAATTTTACCTATTTTGTATTAAACAAGTTATTTTGAAACTATGAGATATTTCGGATAAAAAAAATTGATAAATCTAATGTTACTTCACAAGACACATTTAGGAACAAATACAAGCTGCTTGGCAGGAGATACCATTAGATACATTGAAGAAGCTTGTGAGGTCAATGCCTGAAAGAATGAAGGCTGTGATCAAAGCAAAAAGCTATTATGTTAAATATTAAAATTATTTTGTAACAAGTATTTTTTGTCAGAGCATTTGTTGAGTAAATCAAATAAAATTACTTTAATCAAATTGTTTATTTTCTGTCAATATGCCTCACAAAAGATAAAATATTTCTTGTCCTAATACTTTTGTACAGTAATGTATATTTAGAGAGCTTTGATAAAATCCATAGAAAAATCTGCAATATTATTGGCCCTGGTCTGGTTCTTTGTCCTCAGTCGGTTTTCTACCGCTGTAATGTGGTCTCCCTGTGCTTTTCTTAAAAATATTTACATGGTAATTGTTCGGCTGTGTTCTTTGCTATAGTATCTAGACTTATTAATTTAAGTGTAGTAGCAGACTGTTAACGAAGATTCATCAGTTTACAGTCGACTAGATTTAATCGTAAGTTTTATATTAACAGTTACTTTTCTTGCTTTTCTTGTTTGTGGAACTCTCTTCCGTGCTTTTTTTTTTTAATCATTTCACCCCAAGCAAGGCGGAAACGCCACTGATGTGCAGGGGGCTACATAAATGTAAAAAGATTAATTAGAAAAGAGTGAACAGTACAAACTAGTTAGAAAGGAACAATAGAAAACTGAGAAAGCAGGTGCGATGACAGATACATAGGTGGAGAGAAAGGGAAGGTTATACGGGGGTGGGGAGAGAGCTAGAGTCCAGTGGTTAGTAGATGAGTATTGACTTTGCATTTAAATTTCTGGAGGTTGTAGCCGTCAGGAAAGCAAGAATATGGGAGCGAGTTCCACAGGCGGGAAGTGCGAGAGAAGAAGCTGCAGGAGTAGAATTGTCGTCTGCATTTGGCTAACCTGACTGTGAATGGGTGGTACCCATTTGCCAGTCTGGTTGCACGGGTAAACACCTGTTGAGGAGGCATCAGTGACTTAAGTTCGTCCGAGCAGAAACCATGAAAGTATTTATAGAACAAAGGGATGACACATTTCGACGGTGGGGAAGTGGTTGCATTCGAGACGCCAGATCAGTACCTATCACATTACAGACTCTCCTTTGGAGCCTGTCGAGAACACTGAGGAGAACGGCAGGGGCGCCTGAACATAATTTCAACTCACCATTAATTTACAAAAATTTAAATTCAATGTTAATCGCTATTTACTATCCTCCTGATTAGTTTTCGTTTTTATTTTCGCTCCTTAGTAATGTTACTGCTTTCTAATTATTTCATACCCAATAAATCCGTGTGTTTTAGTGTCTTTACAACCCTTCTTAAGATGAATTCACTAAAAAAAGTAGGTATCATTTTTCAATTCTCTACTGGAGTCAATTTCTTAGTTTCTTAGAGAAGTCTTCCTCAAATTTTTTTCTCCAAGGTCTGGGGTCATGCAAGACTGTTTTCCCTCTGACAGGGTCGTGGTTTTGGTGTTTGTCACTCCCATAAAAAAAAAACAACAAAAAAACAAAGCAACAACATCATTAATAAAATAGTGCAATATTTAATAAAATAGAGAAAGAATATTTTTATTTTTTCTTTGTGGCTCGTTAGCAATCTACGACCCGGTACTGGTCCTCGTACCGGTGATTAAATACCGCCGTTACCAATCTACGATCTGGTACCTGTCCGCGTACCAGTGGTTGGATACCGCCGTTACCAATCTACGACCTGGTACCGGTTCGCTTACTGGTTGTTGGATACCACCGTTACCAATCTACGATCTGGTACCATTCCTCGTACCAGTGGTTGGATACCGCCGTTACCAATCTACGACTCGGTACAGGTTTGCGTACCGGTGGTTGGATATCAACGAGCCTAGTTGCTATCTACGAGGACGCTGGACGATTGTGGTAACAAGCAACACCAAGGAAACGTTAGAGACTTTGTTTTACATTGTGTGCACTCTGCTCTAGTGCTGTTTATAAAAAAAATATTTGCTTCTTTAAAAAACAAACTTAAGATGGAAGAGCATACATTTCGTGCTGAGTCTGGCCGGGAAGTTTAAAAATGTGGCTTCTTCGAACACAGTGTATATATATATATATATAGATATTGTAACAAAGTTATAGAACACGTAGGTTTTTTAGCTGCTGTTCATGCATTTAATTTTATAAAGAGTGCTCGATACAACGTAGGGCATTATATTGTAATGGTCGTTACAATGGTTTATAAATTCATAGTTACACTACACAAAAGTTTTCGCGTTTCGAATTGTATATATATACCCTGATTGAGCACTCTGGAAGAATGTTAGACTTTGAAAAACAGTAGCTACTCTGGCATCTACGCATCGTTCATTCAGCAATGAATTAGAACACTCTCAGCTATTGGGCGTGTATAATGGTAATATACACGCTAAAAAGTCTGCCTCCTTCTACCGAGCGCCCGTAGCTCAGAGGTAGAATCAACGACTGACGCCAATTCGGTCGGGTTTCAATCTTGCGTAAAAGGCAATCAGCTGTCTAATCGTACTGCTGTGCGGCGAAATAGATCTGTTTGCGCATGACTATATATATATACTTGCTCCTATTGTAATTTGATAATTATCTATTTAGATGTATAGCAATGTAAATGTTTAGATGAGACAGATATGTTTATGATGAAATACACGGACACACACATTTGCCTCTATTGTCAAGACGTTATTTATTTCTTGGAACTATTGTTTGTTTTTATTCATTGATCTTTAATACTTTTTCCGATATTCTTTAACAATTTTATCTAATCAATCTTTTTAATCTCTCTTCAATTTTTTTCTGCCTCCTTTTGCTAAACATTTGTTGACTTCGGTCAATCTTGGAAGATAGCCATTTTCAAACAGTACATTGGAAATAACAAATATACTGTCTATTGTTTTGGCATTTCTTCGCTGACTTACCTTTTCTTAAGGCCGAATTATTTGCCTTCATTTTTCCCTCGTTTCTATTTCTTGAAATTTTCATCTGAAATTAACGTTTGTTTGTTTATATCTCATTTTACTACATCATTTATCAACTTCAGTTTTTAATCTCAATTGCCTCCACGTATTTCCTTTGATCGTTGCCTTTCAATATTGTACCGATTGAATTACCATCACTCGACTACAAATTTTACTTGCATCAATTGGCAGCTAGAAATAAAAAATTCCGTTTGACTAGGAAGAGAACACTCTAATTACAGTTTATTGTTATTAATTGGCACAGACTGCATTTTTATACACAAAAACTATTGAATTTTTTTCCATTTTTAATGTTAACTATTCCTTTCAACGTCTGTAGGTTTGCTTTTCTTTCACATAATTTGATTTTAAAAAATTCACATATTCCATCATTACAGACACATTTTCTTAAATATCTTTTGCGAATGGTGCAGTAGAAACTAAGAAACTGGAAGTTGAAGCGGATTTATTTGTTTGGGAAAATTTTGAATCGTAGACGTGTAATGAAACGTCGTGTTTGCTGACGTGTTATGGCCTATATTCTGAGTTAATCAATGTTAATTCTCTGCCATCCACCAGGACATTTAATCAATCAAAGGTGCATTGGCATGGACAAAGACGCGTTTCACAAGCTAATCAGAGTACTGAGAGACAGGAAAATTTCGTTGTAAACAAAGAAAAGATCACTTCTCCGTTATGTGATATCTGCTCTTTAGTATAGCAGTGAATGCTGGATAATTTTCTTAAGAATAAAAGAAAGATTCAAAGCAGCAGAAATACGCTTCTACAGAAGGATGCTGAGGATACAATGGACCGAACCTGTGAGCAACCACGAAGCCTTGGAGAAGATGCAAACGAAAAGGAAACTTACTAGGAAGAGACAGCTGAGGTTTTTGGGACACGTAATGAGGAAGGAGGGATTTGAGAATATGATACTCACAGGACGGAGAGAAGAAAAAATAAAAGGAGCTTGTACAAGAGAACGGCAGAGCAGGTTTTGGGATAGATAGCAGAAAGAAAAGTGTTAAGAACGACAGGGGATAAAGACAAGTGGAAATCCATGATTGCCTACGTCCTGAAAGGACACGTCACATAAAAAAGAAGAACCATGCATGTGTATCAGTCTGTTTCTTTCTTAGTCTGTTTCTATCTATCTATCTACCTATCTATCTATCTATCTATCTCAGTCTTTTTCTTTCTTTCTTTCTTTCTTTCTTTCTTTCTATTTCTATCTATCTATCTATCTATCTATCTATCTATCTATCTAGCTAGCTAGCTAGCTATCTATCTATATCAGTCTTTTTCATTCTTTCTTTCTTTCTATTTCAGTCTGTTTCTATCTATCTATCTATCTATCTATCTATCTATCTATCTATCTATCTATCTATCTAGCCCTGTCTGTTTCTGCTTATCTATCTATCTATCTATCTATCTATCTATCTATCTATCTATCTATCTATCTATCTATCTATCTAGCCCTGTCTGTTTCTGCTTATCTATCTATCTATCTATCTATCTATCTATCTATCTATCTATTCACTGTCTGTTCTATCTATCTATCTATCTATCTATCTATCTATCTATCTATCTATCTATCTCAGTCTTTTTCTTTCTTTCTTTCTTTCTTTCTTTCTCAATCTGTTTCTATCTATCTATCTATCTATCTATCTATCTCAGTCTTTTTCTTTCTTTCTTTCTTTCTTTCTTTCTTTCTTTCTATTTCTATCTATCTATCTATCTATCTATCTATCTATCTATCTATCTATCTATCTAGCCCTGTCTGTTTCTGCTTATCTATCTATCTATCTATTCTTTATTTCACTGTCTGTTCATATCTATCTATCTATCTATTTATCTATCTATCTATCTATCTATCTATCTATCTATCTATCTATCTATCTCATCTCTTTTTCTTTTTCTTTCTTTCTTTCTTTCTTTCTTTCTCAATCTGTTTCTATCTATCTATCTATCTATCTATCTATCTATCTATCTATCTATCTATCTATCTATCGTATTCATGCACATTTCTCTTTATTTATTTCCTAGTTTTTGCATCTATCCATGCATTTAAATGTGTTTATCATTTTTTTCATATTCTTTTTAAATAATAACAAGGTTTCATTAATTATTGTTTGAATAAGTTCTCACGTGTTTTTTCGTTAACGCCGTTCGTTTATAATTACATTTGTTAGTATATTTATATTTGCCCCACTCGCCATCCCCACCCAATAAAAATAAAAAAAACAGTTTTTGCCATTAACTGAATATAAGGATTACTTTATGTATGCATCTAGAGTTAAAGGAAGATTTTATTTTACAAACACGCCAACAGATTGTGTCCTGATTCATAATTGATATTATTGAGTGTTAGCTTTTCCGTTTTTAGTAATAATGCCTCCATTGTTTTAGCTATTTCTACATATGGGTGATATTATTTATTTGTTTTAATGACGTGTATATTACAGATAGAGTTCGGTAGGTCTCCATGTGTATTTAAATGAGACTCAATGGAGCTATGGTTCCAAAGATACAACGTGAGTCTTCTTGATAAATATTTTATATATCTAATGTAATTCTTGACGAATTTGGATTGATCAGAATCACAGTTGCTTTAAGGATATGTAAATTTGGCAATAATATTGGTTCTTTTTATTTAGATCTTGCAGATGAATTATTATTTTAAACAATGAGGTTAGCGGTCTTTTGTAATAGATAATTAATTAAATGTTATGTTGTCAGTTAACTGGAGTTGTGTATTTCTTTATAATGTTAGTAAGTGAAGATTCATCTTGCTTATAATTATTATGCATTTGATTTTTGCAGAAAATATTAATGCTATCGATGTTTATATGCTCACTGTTGTTATTGGTTATCTTAGAAAGAAAAAGTATAATATTGTAAATTATAAGATGGTTTGAAAAACCGTTATTAACAAGCTTTTCGTTTCCCGTTTTAAAAAATAGCGGATGAGAGGATGAATTTGTGTACGCAATTTTTTTAGTAACACCTATTTTATATCTAAGACAACATCGACTAATTAAACTAAGGTCGAAATAATTCTTACTTGTGGGTTTTTTATTGTAAGTCTTGCTCCAAAATTCTGCACATAAATTTATACACTGTAAATTGTGTTTGCTCGGGTAGGGCTCCGACCACTATGCTAGAAAAATCTCAAAAGTCACTGAAAGAACTTCCACCCACAAAAAAAGAGCTTGAGTAGCGAATAGACCCCAAAAAGATGCTGACTATCAGGCCCGACAACTTTCAAAATGCGAACAAAATGTGGATAGGAATGAGATTTTAACCATTCTAGAAGTTTTAAATGCTGTAGCAACTAAAACGATTTCCTGCTGACCACCGATGCGAAAACGCGGAAATTAATTAGGTTCTGCAGGAATACGATGGAGGAGGCCATGAAAAGTCTAAAAATAGGGCCAAAATGTCTGGCTGAATGGTCTAATGCTAGGTGGGAGATTCTACTGGCCACAGAAAAGGAGGCCAAACAGCTAGCAGGTAGTATACTAATATCAAAATCCTGAGGACGAGGGTGACTTTGCACTGGGTGGCGGCCGACATTACTGAGGACCGAATATTCACCTAGTTTTCAAAATTTGAATTTGGCGAGGATGTCTCTTCGATGATAAACAAGGTACTCATTGCTATCGGGGAATTCCTCTTGCAATTGAAAGATACCGAAAATCTTTCTTAGATATCCCCGAAACACTGGTAATCGTTGAAGGCTGGCGAACCCACTTCTCGGCCTGTAGGGCACCTGTCTAAGAAAGAAAAACTGGATTCACAACCGCAGCCGGGGTCACCAACGGTGGCCGTTCAGAATTATCCTTGGTGCGAGGGCGGACAATGTACATGTTCTACGGGTGGCGGGGAAATTTGATCGTGGCCAATATTACCGTGAAAAGCAGCTCGTTTCGGATAGTTGCGCTCAACGACCGGATGAGGCGTGTCTCTTTTACAGTCAGCTGGGCTTGTTCCTAATATATCAAGCGAACTTAGTTTTAATGGGTGACAGGAATCTCGCCCTGGTCCCCAAGTTTGATAGAGAGCAAGGAGCTATCAAATTTGGTCTCGTCGATCGATACCGAGTAGATTACGCGGGGTGGAAGATGTGGCAAATGGTGTATCCATTTCTGTTTCAGGTCTACACAAGGCACTTGAACGGCACGAGAAGGTTAAGGGTACCAAGATTAATCACGACAAGTCTCAGCGAACTTGAGTTTTCACTTACCTGGGCTTCAGGGT
Organism: Ascarosepion bandense; assembly: GCA_037127315.1. Lineage (NCBI taxonomy): Eukaryota > Metazoa > Mollusca > Cephalopoda > Sepiida > Sepiidae > Ascarosepion > Ascarosepion bandense. Next base: position 3,600,066 of record JBBBDQ010001014.1, on the reverse strand, counting down.
GGGCTTCAGGGTGGGCTTCAGAGTGGGCTCGGCAGATATGCCCGACTATCATCCGTGTGATCTTCTACCTTTAAGGTGTGTCCGTTCTGGGATCATGTAGGTGAGTCTATGACTCGTATCGATCCTGCACATCTTGTGTTCATTGATCTCACATAAGTGTGCAATAATGGGTTCCCCTCCCCGCATGTTCTGGGGTGGGACGCATAGTATTTCTGGTGTTGCTAACCGTGGAAAGTATGGTGATGCGCACGTAGCGAATGGATGAAATCTTATAATATGAACGTTATTCTCGTCAGGGTTTGTTTGGATTCTTTCGAAATCATTTCAAGAGAAAGATCAGATCGGACAGAAAGACTCAGTTATCGCCAAATTTCAGTGTAAGATGGCTAAAAGTGGTGAGTTTAGTTTGTGTGAATGAGACTAATATTGATTTTCTTTTTTAGTCGTTCTTTGACACACTGGAACCGCTTCTTGTAGGATCTATCCTATGTTTAAGCTAGGCACTTTTGTTTATCGAGTTAATATGAGTAATTGTTATTCCCAGCCTGTTCCCGACATTCTCTTTTGTGATGATGCATGTCACGTTTCCCAAACCACCTCAGCTTCCACCCTCTTTTATATTGACCGGATTATCATCTGATAGTTCTCTACTCCGTAATTTATTTTGTTTCTTCCTTGTCCTTAGCGAATGAGCTGATTGATTCTGTTGAGCGGTAGAATACGGTTAGCTCTCTTATATTTTCTGTGAGGAGGACGAGTCCTGTTAAGATATTTGAATTTTATTTTCATTGTTTTGTTTATATTTTCTTTTATTTATTGGGTACATTCACCCCCACCACATTTCATCTCGATATTTTATTTTATTTTTTATAATCATATCGCTCCAAGCGAGGCATTTTACTGCCACTGGTGTGCAGGGGGTTACATAGGAGGAAAGTTATGAGACTGATAGGTTATAGGGGGTGTCAGGAAGTGGGTAAGAGAAGGATGAGAATACTGATGAGAGTGAAGTGGACGTAGAAAGGAGCATGAGAGAGAGAGAGGATGCAAGTTAGTGAGATAGATGACCCAAGCAAGAACTCTCATCTAAAGTGTTGTCATCCTGATACATTTTTTTTTTTAATAATCATATCGCCACAAGCAAGGCATTTTACAGCCACTGTTTTGCAAGGGGTTACATAGGAGGAAAGTTATGAGAAAGAGTGACGGGTTATAGGGGGTGTTAGAAAGTGGCTAAGAGAATGATAAGAATACTGATGAGTGGAGTGGACGGAGAAAGAAACACGAGAGAGAGGAAGCAAATTAGTGAGAATAGAGATGATTACTGATTTACATTTAAATTCTTATAGATTGTAGCTGTCGAGGAAGCAAGTAAACAGAAGGGAATTTTACAGGCGGGAAGTGTGAGAAAAGAAGATTATGGAGCAGAATTTGCGTTTACATTTGATTGGTTTTACAGTAAAAGGGTGGGACCTATTTGCTAATCTTGTAAATTTGTATATAGGGGAACCAGTAAGCTAAGTTCATCGGAGCAGAAGCCGTGAAAATATTTGTAGAAGAGACAAAGAGAAGCCACATTGCGCCGGTGAGAAAGTGACAGTATCTGAGCTGCCAAGTCTGGATCTATTACAAAAAGATTACAGATTCTCCGTTGGATTTTGTCAAGGACAGCTAGGTGGATAGCAGGAGCACCCGACCAGATATGGAAGCAGTATTCAATGCACGGGCGGGTAGTAGATATATATATATATATATGTGCAGAATTTATACATTTTTATATTAAAAATAAACAACAACAATTTCATTGTATATATTTTCACATGGGTATTAGTAGACTCTCTGTGAATATGAGAATGACTTGGTCAGAAAGGTGATGAATGAGTTCTTTTGGTGCATGAGTAAATTTTATTGAATGAATCGGTCGTCAAACAAATTAACTAGTTGTAGGTAGTAATCGACGAACAAGCTTTTCACACACATATTTGTCATTGTTTCACATGAAATGCACTATTTCAAATTAAAAACATTTTCTACAAAAATCAAATCTACAGCAATTATCAGCAAGATTGTTCTTTCTTTAGAAACATTATTGAGAAATACACAACAATATTTGGCAAAAACAAGAAATTTAAATTATCTATTACAAAATATAATATATAAAAACTAATAATATATCAAAAATGATAATTCATCTTCTAGTTCAAAATTACAGGGAGCCAATATTATTTACGTATTTAGATGCCCTTTAAGTAACTATATTCTGGATTAATCACAATTCATATTGGATATAATACAACATGCTCACGTTACATTTATCTAACCACTAGCAGTATAGCCCGGCGTTGCTCGGGTATAATGTAAACTTTTATATATATTATCGATTTTCTGCACTATTGTAAGAACTGCAGCCTTGAAACTTCTGAATATCGTTTTTTTATGTCTTTGTCTATGAGTATACGAAATTTGATTAAATTCGGACTACTCCTTCTATAACCCGATTTTTTCGATTATCGATTTTCGATATTTATTAGGGGTACCTCGACACAAAACCTAGCTAAGAACACTCGCAGACGCTTATTGCACGACTGTGTAAATTTTCAAGAAAATCGGTTCAGCCGTTTCGGAGTCTATAGGTAACTTGCGTAAAAGATTGCGCCTAAATACAGAGTGTGTATATATATATAGTAAAATATAACAGACAATGAATGTCTATCATGTTTAATCATGAGCCGTTCTAAACTTCCTATAATTTAATTTCAAGAGAAAATAAAGAAAAAAATAGACCAACGTTTGGATATTTTTTTCATTATGCTAGTTCTAAGTTTTCGGCTTATATGAGTCATCTTCAGAGAGAAATTTCAGCTAAAATTAAAGCCAAATTACGATGTTTAGAACGACTTAAACATAGACATTTATTGTCTGTTATATTTAACAGTATATGACTATAAAATCATCTGCTGCCTCGATACAATATATATATATATATATATATATATATATATATATATATATATATATGTGTGTGTGTGTGTGTGTGTGTGTGTGTGTATTACGGAAAATTCCGAAGATTAACGAAATGGTTTTAATACCCGACATATTTAATTTGTATGAACATTATTTTTAATCGATATTCGTATTTGATCAGATATTCTGTTTTTAATCAAACAGTATATTTATATAATTATTTCTACAAAGTTTATCGTAAATAATCAGGCCGTTAGAAATAATTATATTAATATCCTGATTGATTAAAAACAGAATATCTGATCAAATACGAATATCGATTAAAAGTAATGTTTAAACAAATAAATTATATATATATATATATATATATATATATATATATATATAATGCAGAGAAATTTTTCAATTAACTGAGCAGTTTCATGCCGACTTCGAAGTTTCGTGAGGAAATGATTTTGATGTCGTTACTCGTCAGTGCCAGATTTTCGACCTCAACGAGAGATGACCTCCTAAAGGTGACCTCACGAAACTTCTATGTCGAATGAACCTGCTAAGTTAAGTGACAATCTTCTTTGCATTCATCCTATTAACGCTCTATCGCTATCCCAATATCGAGCACTTTACGATAAAAAAAACCTGCTTGCCAAAATATTCTTTTAGTAAAACTCCTGAAAAAGCAGCAATCTTGGCGCTAAGTATTATCACGGCTCAACTATATATATATATATATATATATATATAGTAAATAACTAACCTAGAGAGCCAACGAACCTACCAAGGTTTCACCAAATTGGATCTTCAGGGAAAGTTGGCTAAAGAGGCTAAATGAAGGTGAAAAGATTTAAAAAACTCAGAAACCCACGTGATCGAAACAGAAGACACCAAACACCAAAAGGGGGTGTAATAACCTTTTATTACAAAAAAAATAAAAAATAAATAAAACCTAGTGAACACAACCTACAACTCATAAAGATAATCATAAAACTTAATTTCTAATTTAACAGCCAATGTTTTCTATGCTTACATTTATTTAAAATCTCAAACTTGGAATTGAATAAACTATGTGTGGGTTCAAACAATGCTATGCCCAACTTCTTTTCCCTACAGAATTTACAAAATTTTTGTCCGGCTCGAAATTTTGTGCGCCGTTTTAGTATTCTTCTTCTTCTATGTGCCCTATCCCTTCAGGACGTAGGCGATGATGGATCTCCACGTCTCCCTATCCCTTGTGGCTCTTAGTATGTTTGTTCCTGTTGCTCCTGGCAACCCCCGTTCCGTCATCCACCTGATCAGACCCTGCAAATATGTTATCCGCTGCCTTCCTCTGTCTCTCCTTCCTTCTATCTGTCCAGTCAGTATCAGGTTCTCCAGGCTCTCCTTCCTCATTGCATGTCCCAGGAACTTCAGTTGTCTCTTTCTGATGCTCAGCATCAATTTCCTTTTTGTTGCCATTCTTTCTAACACTTCGTCGTTGCTTGTATGCTCAGTCCACGATATCCGTAGCATCTTTCTGTAGAACCACATTTCGGCCGCTTCCAGTTTTGTCCTCATTTTCGATGATATTGTCCAGCATTCACAGCCATATTGAAGAACTGACATCACGTAGCAGTCTAGCACTCTTTTCTTCGTTTCTATTGAGATAGGTTACTCGTCTCGGGTTTTTTTCTTTGGGCTACGTACTTTGACTGATGTTCAAGTGCTTAGCTCGTTTTTTTTATTACCATTTTTTCCTTCCACGTATGTAGTCGGATGGTTTTTCGAAACGAGTATAACGACAAGTTTACATTTATATATATATATATATATATATATATATATATAAGTCGATAGATAATGAAAAGAATCTGCCTAATAGATAGATGATTTTCTAAGTTTATACTTAACATATTACAGTAAGGTATGAGCGATGTGGTGGCATGTTCTGATAATAAAACACATAATCATAGAGGTGGAACCCAGTTAGAAATGACTGTAACCCGGTTCACTTGGACAGTCTCAGATTAAAGGTATTACCAAGCAATGAGATGTAACTATCAAGTCACGTCTACATACTTCATGATATTATTATTATTATCTCATTTTTGCAAACCGGTTTTCCTTTTCAACTGCATCGTGTGTATTTTTAATCAAGTCATATGGCCTCAAGCAGACAGCACGTTTCGCCGATTATTTGCAGAGCCAAGCACTGCTAACTTCTAAGGCGATGGCTTACTAGAGTTTATTCCGATTTTCTTCATCAAAGTCTTTATGTCTTATGGGGTATATAGGGGGCACCACTATGCTAAGTTCATCGGAGCAAAAGCCGTGAAAGTACTTGTAGAAAGGACACAGGGAAGTCACGCTCTAATTGACAATAGTGCCCTAAACGTACCGCATCCTGGCAATCCCAATCTGGAAGACAGTGCATATTTTAAGCTTTTCAATTTCTTTGGTCTTAATAATGTCATCGTTTCGAACATTTTCTTCTTCTTCTTCTTCTTCTTCTTATTATTATTATTATTATTATTATTATTATTATTATTATGTTACTTTTTCTCATATTTCGATTTCTACTATGGTCGCACTACCAACCAAGTCTGCGGAAAGACCTAAGGCAGGTCGTGGCGTGTTGTTATGGCTCCATTTCATGTTTTGCTATCTCCCCTATCATCCGTAGCGTTACATAGACAAAGTTTTCCTTAGCGTGTGGGCTGTAGTTAATAAGACAATTTTTTTGTATATCTCTTAAGCTTGGGTTTCCAGGGATTATTATTATTATTATTATTATTATTATTATTATTATTATTATTATTTCCTTTGGTTTCTATTGTATAGACATTTCTTTTCGGGTCGCAACGAGAGACTTAATGTCAGAAATGGCATCATGACATTTTCCACTAAGTAGTTTTTGAAAAAAAAAAAAAACTCACACTAAAATAACACAGTTCGCATAGCTAAAGCCCTTCGTAAGGTGTGAGCTTTACTTGTGACCCTCAACATATTGTATTTCTTTAAGGCTTGGGCTATCAATGAGTCTATAAGAACTTTTCCCAATCAAACCGAAGGTTCAAACAACCACTGGAATTCTTAATGTCCTCACTCTATAACTTTTTTTATATTCATTCAAGTTCAGAATATCCTGAGATTAGATAGTCTATGGTATCCTAATATTCGTCACAGAATCTGCATTTTGGATCCACACTATTATGTATGATAATTGCCTGAAAGTTTCTCGTGAAAAGACTCTGGTCTTGCGCTGCACGAATAAAGTCTTCCCTTTCAGCCTTTTATCTAGATTCTTGTAAAAACCGGTGTACATTAAGATTATTAACATCGGCTTTATTAGCATGTTTGCGAAATTGTCTATACAGAGGCTTGTTTTTTCAGCGTTGCTTCATCTGTTCAAGAGCTGTAACCTTGACTTTCTTTTTTCATATTTTTTTCTACAACAGTTTGTCCTTCGGTTTTGTTTTGGCTTTCTGCAGAATGTGCTAAATGTAAATCTCGTTTGTATTTCCAACTTTCTTTCATAGTTGAATATTTTTTATTTCTGTGTTCCTTTTGTTTAATAAATTATATCTTACAGTTCTTTGCTGTTTTATGTATGTTAGGGAGCCAGTAGTTGTTTTCTGGTATTTCAATTCTAGCTGAATGACATCTCTCCTTCCTCCTTTAAAAGGTATGTATAGACGGTCTGTATAAGCATTTCTTGAAGCAGCAAAAATGTGGTTCTACAGAAGGATGCTGCGGATATGCAAGCAACGATGAAGTGTTAGAAAGAATGGCAACAAAAAGGAAATTAATACTGAGCATCAGGAAGAAACAACTGAAGTTCCTGGGACATGTAATAAGGAAGGAGAGCTTGGAGAACCTGATACTGACTGGCCAGATAGAAGGAAAAAGAGACAGAGGAAGGTAGCGGATAACATATTTGCAGGGCCTGATCAGGTAGATGACGGAATGGGTGTTGCGAGGTGTAACAGGAGCAAACATACTAATAGCCACAAGGGATAGGGAGACGTGGAAAAACATGATCGCCTACGTCCTGAAGAGACAGGGCACATAGAAGAAGATATTATGCTTAGAAAGAAGCCTTCGTAGAATGTCAATGAGAGTCTTTTTCAAAATGTTGAAAATGTATTGAAACACTTGCATGGCAAGGCCATAATTCTGCTCCAAGAATTTAAACCAGTTTTTAATATCAGTCGCACTTTTCTACAGCATTATTTCCGCCTACTCTAGTAAAAAAAGGTTACTGAACATTAGGGTTTGTACGTCCCAGAAATTCAGTTATTCTTGTCCTTAAGGACACATGACGCAGTGTATATAGATATTGATTAGTTCCAGTGACTTGACACAAAGAGTTGTGAGTTCAATAACAGGCTACAGTAGTGGTGAACAAGTAACTCAGAGAATCCGGTTAGAGGGAGATAACTCATGACTACCAAATGAGACTTCACGCAATAAATGAGAATGATATACTTCAGTGGTTGTAATAAAGGGTTCGGTTCAAAATTCCTAGCACCTGAAGAATAGCGGTACAAATAAGGACAAGAGCCCGAATAATGTAAATAGTGTACGATTGGTTATTGTTGCGACATAAAAGGTTACTGATGTGCTGTTGTATCACACTGTTGTATTGTCTTGGGTCTTAGTATATTACTCCAATTATTTGTGCATTTATAATAATAGTTAATACTACGAAGTAATATTCAGGTATTTTGGTATTACTGCCATATCTGGTCGGGTGCTCCTGCTATCCACCTAGGGGGCATTGACAAAATCCACCGGAGAATCTGTAATGTGATCGATCCTGACTTGGCCGCTAGGATACAGTCGCTTTCTCACCGATGAAATGTGGCTTCCCTGTGTCTCTTCTACAAATACTTTCACGGCTTCTGCTCAGATGAACTTAGCTCACTGGTACTGTATATGAATTTACTCGAGGCACAGGATTAGCAACTAAGTCCCACCCTTTTACTGGGAAATTAATAAATTGTAAACGCAAGTTCTACTCCATCAGCTTCTTTTCTCGCACTTTCCATCTGTGGAATTTCTTTCCGCTTACTTGCTTACCCGGCAGCTAAAATCTTCAAGAATTCAAATGTAAAGTCGATAGTCATATCTTGTCTCACTAACTTGCATTCTCTCTCATGCTTCTTTCTCCGTCCACCCCACTCTCATCAGTATTCTCATCCTTCTCTTACCTCCTCCCTGACACTCCGTATAACCTGTCACTCTTTCTCATACAATTCTCCTATGTAACCCCTGCACAAGAGTGGCAGTAAAATGCCTTGCTTGGGGCGACGCGATTATAAAAAATAACAAAAGAACTCACAAATTGTTCTGTACCTCTTTATAATACGTAGTATCGTCTCTTGGGAGTGCTTCTAAGTAATCTACTCAAAGACTAAGTATTAGTATCACACTAAATCTGCGACTCGTCTGTAACTATTATGACTTCTGCAGCTACTCGTAATCGAATTGATCAGCCTGGTCTGTCTACTCCGTTGATTCACTTGGCTGTTTTCCTTGGTTGAGATATCAAGCACCTCCCCACATAGGTGGATGCCTGAAGTAAATGCGGCACATAACTCTTTAAGTGGGAAGACCAAGACCATAACTCGGACAGAAATCCTTGTTTAATTTTGCCCAGATGAAACTCCACCATTCAGCGGAGACTCATCTGCGTTACTCTTCACCCGAAGGCAGAGAATCAGACAAAGTAAACAACCGGTTGAACCAGACAGACTTCTGTCTGGTGCCTAATATATATCACTAGCAGTATAGCCCGGCGTTGCTCGGTGTAATGAAAGCTTTAAAACTAATCCATGGTCCTGGAGCTCAGACTAAGCCTAAAGAATATTTGTGTGAAGTTTGGTGAGAATCGGATAAAAATTGTGGATTTGTATAAAGGACATACAGACAGATAAACAGATACACACACACTCATCTTGCTTATATATATATATATATATATATATATATATTATCGATATTCTGCACTATTTTAAGAACTGCAACCTTGAAACTGCTGAATATCGTTTCTTATGTCTTTGTCTATGAGTGTATCAAATTTGATTAAAATCGGACCACTCCTTCTATAACCCGATTTTTTCGATTATCGATTTTCGATATTTATCGGGGGTACCTCGACACAAAAGCTAGCTAAGAACACTCGCAGACGCTTATAGTACAACTGTGTAAATTTTCAAGAAAATCGTTTCAGCCATTTCGGAGTCTATAGGTAAACGGACACACACACACACACACACACACAAACACACACACACACACACACACACACACACACACACACACACACACAGACGAAGTTCCATTTATAAATAAGTTTAGATTTAGATTATTCTGATCACTAATGGAATAATCAGTTCTTATAGTTTTATTTGTTATCTGACGATCAGCGTTCAATCCGCTGAATCACGTGTTTCTGTGCCGACAATTCTTTCTACATGGCAAGGTTAATAAAATTTAGAATTTATACGAAGGATAACGTATGACTGACTTGGAATTTAAATAATAATAATAATAATAATATTCAGTCAGTTAAGTGACATACATGATACACGTTTTGGGCGATCATTTATCGAAATAGACATGACTGACTTAGCAGAAGATTATCCCGCAGTCGGTTGACATTGCTTACTGTTGTAGACTGGTTGCCAGCCAAGGCTATAGAACCAAAACTGTTCTATTATTTAACCTATAACTGGAAGGAAGTGACGGGTTAATACCTTTCCCAAGGGTATTTGTGCGTAAGTGAATGCAATGAATTCAACAGAAATTTAATGATGTCATTGTTTAATATTATTAAGATTAACCGGACATCCTTCAGATTGGAAACAAAATACTATTTTACTTATTGATTAATTTAAAGAAAGTAGTCACATCATGTACCGGAATATATTTTAATAAATACAGGTTTATTGATAACTTGCTTGTTTGCATAAAATTATATATATACAGTCATCCGCAGGTCCTGTTTTGCTGTATCATAGCCCATCAGTATGGTTAGACACCCGATTAGTTCCATCCAGCAATGAAACCCGGACGAAATCACATCAATCTGGGATTCTACCTCTGGCCTATGCGCGCTCGGTAGAGGAATATAAGCAATGTAGCCACACATCAGCAGCCAAGATTGTTCAAATTCATTACTGAATATATGAAGCGTAAATGCGTAAAAGTAGCTACTGTTTTTAAAGATTACCATTTCTCCATAGTGCTTAATCGTCGTGCGAGAACGTACGCTCTCACTCCCTGACTGAGAACTCTGGAAGAATGGTAGATTTTGGAAAAACAGGACCTACTCTAGAATCTACGCCTCGTTTATTCAGTAATGAATTAGAACACTCTTAGCTACTGGCGTCTGTATACATGGTATATCACAAGCTAAAAGTCTGCCTTCTTCTACCGAGCGCCCATAGCTCAAAGGTAGAATCGCCGACTGATGCCAATTCGGTCGAGTTTCAATCCTGGGTTAAAAGCAATCGGATGTCTAACCGTACTGATGAGCTGTGATACAGCGAAACAGAGCTGTCTGCGGATGACTATATATATATATATATATATATAAGTTTATTGATTTTTCTTCATGTGCATGTTTTTGTCCAGTTTGTTCTCTTATTTTTTATGCATATCTCCTTTTTTCTGTGATACTCATTCTATTTATTTCTGCACATTTTTCGTTAGAGACATTGCTCTTTAGCCTGTCAAAATTTATTTCTTATCTCTTTGTGTGCAATGTAAAAAAATCGTTCCTCTCTTCTTGAAGGCATCAAATTCTAGCCCAGACATCAAGTCCATACAATCTCACTTGACATGCACCATCAAAAGAATGCTGAGAATTTGTTTTTCATGTATTTTTGTCTCTACACATTTCTTGAAGTACTGTTTACATACAGATGTTAGTTTAGCTACTTTCATTTTTTTAATCAATATTCTTAACATTATGAATATTTTTCTCTACATTTGCGACATCAGATACTTCAATACTTCAAAATTCAAATATTTTTCTTGCTCTATCCCCCCTTCCCTATTTTCTTTTAGCTAAAAATTATTTTTAAAGTTCGTGTTTTTATTCTATTTTCATTGTTCTTTGACCTCTTTTGAATGTTTGGCAAATTCTGTCACTCAATAGACTCATAACACATTTTTATTTTTAGGTTATTCCTTTCTTACGAGACGTGGCGATATTTCTATACATGAAAAAACAAAATCGAAAATAAAATAAATGATCAATAACTCCTGTAATATAGATATATATTTTCAACTAGCAGTATAGCCCGGCGTTGCTCGGGTGTAACGAAAGCTTTAAAACTAATCCATGGTCCTGGAGCTCTGACTCTTTGGACGTTAACACGAAAGACTAAAAAGCAATAGTTGTTTCTAATTAAAGCAAAACCAGGAAGAAATTGGGAAAAATAAGTCACCCATGACCTGACCAGAGGCCTAAAGAATATTTGTGTGAAGTTTGGTGAGAATCGGATAAAAATTGTGGATTTGTTAAAGGACATGCAGACAGATAAACAGACACATACACAAACATATTGCCTTTTGTATATATATATATATATATATATATATATATATATATATATTATCGATTTTCTGCACTATTGTAAGAACTAAGAACTGTAACCTTGAAACTTCTAAATATCGTTTCTTATGTCTTTGTCTATTAGTGTATCAAATTTGATTACAATCGGACCACTCCTTCTATATCCCGATTTTTTCGATTATCGATTTTCGATATTTATCCGGAGTATCTCGAAACAAAACCTAGCTAAGAGCACCCGCAGACGTTTATAGTACAACTGTGTAAATTTTCAAGAAAATCGTTTCAGCCGTTTTGGAGTCTATAGGTAACGGATACACACACACACACGGAGAGAGAGACACACACACAAGCGCAGACAAAGTTCCATTTATAAATAAGTTTAGATATGACGAAAAACAATCTTTGAATTTCATAATAAAATCTTACACCACCGCATAAAAGATCTTTTATAAAGATAGTTTTCATTGAAATGCACACGCACACACACACACACACACACACACACACACACATGCACACAAGTATATGTGTAATTCAGTATATGTTAATAAATATACATTTTTCTCGCCGGTAGCAATACTCAGATTTTCAGATTCTTCTCAGATTTTTCTCAGATTCTGAGTAGAGACTGACCGTTCTAGTTTGAACCTAAATTAATATTTATGACGACATTTGCTTATAGATCCTTTTCTTAAGTTTAAAAATATTTTTTCCTTAGGATATTTTAATATTTTAATCTTTTCAACTAAATACCGATTGCATCTGTCGTAAATGTTATTAGGGGTGTGGATAGTACTGATTTGGCTAAGAAACATCAGTGATCTGATTAGAACTTGTGCTTTAAGCGGGGTTTCATCATAATCATTGCGATTTTATTTGTATCTATCTGGCCTTGATGTTTAAATACTTTTACACGTGCATTTTGCATTTTTTGGTAGGTCGGGGTGTTATTTGAATTCTTTTTCACCCGCTTATTTTTGTTCTTCAATTTCCTTCATTCTCTTTACCTTCACTTTACCTTGTTTCTCTTTTTCCTCTTCCTTTCACTCCTTCTTATTCTCCCCCATTTTATACCTCTTCTTTGTTTCCGGTTTCATCACCATCTTTCGCTATGGAATTATATTTCCGACGCATGATGAAAACAAGTTCCCCCAACATCCACTCAGCATATCCATCTTTATTCTGCCTTTAGTCATTGATATCACAGAAAATCAATATTAATAACCTTGACCCCCGGTTTGTATTTGTTTTTTAGGGGCGACCGGTAAATCGATTTCAAGGAGATGGAGAGAAATTGATTTCTCAGGGAAAACAAGAAAAATCAACAAATACTATAATTATGATATGATGGATCAAAGATAAAAGCGAAGGTGGAGAAGTTTCTCTATCTCCAACGTCCATTATCATCAGGACAAACTATCGCTTTATATTAAAATATCCGTTTAATAGTTAACGACGACAGTATTGCCGTGTTTCCTATTGATCAGAGAATTCTCTTGGGCAGTTGAATTACTAATCAAGTGGGTCTGAATTTAGAAAAATTCTTTATTGTCCATTTTTCTTTTACTTTGATAATATTTTATCATTTTTATCTTTTTGTCCATAGTTCGGTAAAATTTTAAATATATTCTTTCTTTGTCGATATCAAGACAATATAACGCTTTGTATAAAGTATGCTAACAATTTACGGCAGCTTTGCCAGTTGAATTATTAATTTGCATATTAATTCTGATTACTGGAATCTATTCACTTGCTAGCAACTTGAAAGACAAAATACTGAAATCGTATTCAAATTCCGTTTCCAGATGATAATGCGAATTTCTATCAGCTAAATGTCCTTGGGTGAGATGCATACCCGTTCACGTGACCAGGTATTATATTGATATGTTTCAATAAAAGAAATATGTCAGGTGGATATCTTTGTTTTAATGTTGCCGTTGTTCAATATAGCCTAGCATTCAGTCAGTTAAGTGCCATACGTGAAACACGCTTAGGCGATCATGTCTCGAAATAGACATGACTGACTGGGCAGAAGATTATCCCGCAGTAGGTTGCCATTGCTTTCTCCGGTAGACTGGTTGCCAGCCAAGGCTATAGAACCCAATCTGTCCTGTTATTTAACCCATAACTGGAAGGAAGAAACGGACTAATACCTTTCCCAAGGGTATTTGCGCGTAAGTGAATGCAATGAATTCAACTGGAATTCGAACTCGGCTCCCCGATTTCTCGTTCCGAGCCGATATCTACTGTACCACAACGCACATCCGCCTAGCATTAGAATGGGCTTTACTTAGCCAGAGTATCAAAGGAACAGAAGACTAGTTAGAAGTGGGTAGGAGTGATTGTATGTGGTGGTTAACAGATAACAGCTTCATGTTGGAAGCATTAAAATTCACGAGTCATTTCTTACCTCAGTCCACCACAGATTGGAGGTCCTTCTCAAGCTCAGCAGCTAGGTACTCTTTGTAGGCCTCAGGGGAGAGTAAATTGTGGTGTCGTCAGCGTAGATGCCTACTTTGGAACTGATTACACCGGGGAGATCGTTGATGAAGATCAGAAAAAGCGTAGGACTTTGAAAATCCGCGTTCGTGTGATACTGTCGGAGGGTATGTCCGTTCATTACAACCTTCATTACGTGATTTGAAAGGAATCATTAGATTAGATCAAATAATTGTCCAGTAATTCCTATAGCCTCGTAGCTTGCGTTTTGTAATGTAGCCTTTGTTTAATATAGTCTAGTATTAGTAAAGTTAGCCAGACTATCAAAGGAACAGAAGTCTAATTTGAAGAATCAAAGAAGAGGTTTATTAAATACCCATTTACAGAAATACTCGAGTAAATCAAATCCTATTCAAATCCTCCTCTAATTTAGGAGGGAAAAGCAGGAAGTGTGAGTTAAGCCGAGGAGGCGCAGTGTTTTGCTTTCAGGGAAAAAGCCTAATCCATGCTAATGGGTGGGGGTAGGAGCGATTGTACGTGGTGGTTAACAGCGGCTTCGTTTTGGAAGCATTAAAATTCACGAGTCATTTCTTACCCCATTCCACCACAGACTGATTTTTGATCGAGGTGAGAGTAAATTGTGGTGTCGTCAGCATAGATGTCTACTTTGGAAATAATTACACCGGGAAGATCGGTTATGAAGATCAGAAAAAGCGTAGGACTTAGAAAACCCGCGTTCGCATGATAGCATCGTGGGGCATGTCCGTTCATTACAACCTTCATTACGCAATTTGAAAGGAATGACTTGATTAGATCAAACAATCGTCCAGTTATCCTATAGCCCCGTTGCTTGAGTCTTGTAATGTTGCCTTTGTTTAATATAGCCTAGCATTAGTAACGCCTATATTTAGCCAGAGTATCAAAGGAACAGAAGTCTAATTTGAAGAATCAAAGAAGAGGTTTATTAAATACTCATTTACAGAAATACTCGAGTAAATCAAATCCTATTCAAATCCTCCTCTAATTTAGGAGGGAAGAGCAGGAAGTGTGTTAAGCCAAGGAGTCGCAGTGTTTTGCTTTCAGGGAAACTAGTCTGATCCATGCTAATGGGGAGTAGGAGCGATTGTATGTGTTGCTTAACAGATAGCAGCTTCGTTTAGGAAGCATTAAAATTCACGAGTCATTTCTTACCCCATTCCACCACAGACTGGAGGACCTTCTCAAGCTAAGCAGCTAGGTTCTCTTTGTAGGCCTCAGCGGATTTTTGATCGAGGGCAGAGTAAATTGTGGTGTCGTCAGCATAGATGCCTACTTTGGAACTAATTACACCAGAGAGATCGTTGATGAAGATCAGAAAATCGTAGGACTTAGAAAACCAGCGTTCGCATGATAGCATCGTGGGGCCTGTCCGTTCATTACAACCTTCATTACGCAATTTGAAAGGAATGACTTGATTAGATCAAACAATCGTCCAGTTATCCTATAGCCCCGTAGCTTGCTTCTTGTAACGTCGCCTTTGTTTAATATAGTCTATTATTAGTAAAGCCTATAGTTAGCCAGAGTATCAAAAGAACAGAAGTCTAGTTAGAAGAATCAAAGATGTTTATTAAATACTCATTTACAAAAATACTTGAGTAAATCAAATCCTATTCAAATCCTCCTCTAATGTGGCTACTAGCCATATTTATAATTAGGAGCAGTCCATTGCTAAAATAGCAGGGAAGAGCAGGAAGTAAGCTGCGTCCTACTTTCAAACAATAATATATTATAATATATTATACTAGATATAATATATTATAATAGATATGCTATATAATAATTACTATATTATTTATAGTATATCATATTTAATATTAACTGAAATTTGTAAGGTGCGCTTTAATTTCTGACCACTTACAATCTCTTTCTTCCTTATTTTCATCGAAATTTATATGAAAGAATTTAGCTTTAAACTTATTTTAATATCATCAAAGACAAAGGAAAAACTTGAAGCAATTGAAATATGGTTCTGGAGAAGGATCATGGATGAAGCATGTTGACAAGTATAAGGTTTTAGAAAGGATGGAAACGAAAAGGAAATTAATAATGAGCACCAGGAAGGAAAAGACAGCTGAAGTTCCTGGAACATGTGATGAGGAAGGAATGGTTGGAGAATCTGATACTCACAAGTCATATAGAGAGAAAGAGAGATAGAGGAAAGCAACGGATAACATATTCGAAGGTCCTGAGATGCACACACGTAGGAGCAGTCCATTGTCAAAATAGTAGGGAAGAGCAGGAAGTAATCGACTCTACAACAAGCTTTCAAACAATTGGACTAATATTTGTTATTTTGAAGATAATTTTATTAAGCGAATGCTTTCTTTTTCCGAAGGACAACATCTTCGACTCATTCGATTTAAAGAAAACACAGTATCCATTAAATTATTTGGGAAAGCGCTATTATACACAGCTCAAAAAATTAGAGGAACACTTTTTAATCAGAGTATAGCAACCTATCAGTCAGACTTTTGGGTTATTGATCTAGTCAGTTAAGTAGCAGAGATGGTTGTTATTCAGTTTCAGCTACTTTTTTGTTAATGAAATCAACAACAGGTGCTTCAAAGAGGCAACAATGAAACACCCCTCAAAGCAGGAATGGTTGAGGCCAATGGTACTTATATCTTCTCATCTCTTTTGGTTGATCTTTTACTGAGTGACTTTCTACTGCTGTAGTTTTTCATTTGTCTTGGATCAACATCTCTGTTGATAGCATAGTGCGGTACCTGGACGCTACAAAGGTTGCACAAGTTGTGCAACTCCTTCAGGATGGCACATCAATACGTGCCGTTGAAGAAGGTTTGCTGTGTCTCCCAGCACAGTCTCAAGAGCATGGAGGAGATACCAGGAGACGGGTAGTTATTCCAGGAGCGCTGGACAGGGCCGTAGAATATCCCTAAACCCGCAGCAGGATCGGTATCTGCGCCTTTGTGCAAGGAGGAACAGGATGAGCACTGCCAGAGCCCTACAAAAAGAGGCAGACTTTTAGCGATATAGCTAAGATGATAAATATCTATATATTCTTTTATATACAGAGCTCAAAAACATTTTAATCAGAGTATAGCAACCTATCAGTCAAACTTTTGTGATATTGATCTGGTCATTTAAGTAGCAGAGGGGGTTGTTAATCACTTTCAGCTTCTTTGTTGTTTAATGTTTCAGAGGGGCAACAATGAGACAACTCCAAAACAGGAAATAATTGAGGCCAGTGATACTTATTTTCCCTTCTCATCTCTTTTGGTTGATCTTTTACTGAGTGACTTTCTACTGCTGTAGTTTTTCATTTGTCTTGGATCAACATCTCTGTTGATAGCATAGTGCGGTACCTGGACGCTACAAAGGTTGCACAAGTTGCGCAACTCCTTCAGGAAGGCACATCAATACGTGCCGTTGAAGAAGGTTTGCTGTGTCTCCCAGCACAGTCTCAAGAGCATGGAGGAGATACCAGGAGACGGGTAGTTATTCCAGGAGCGCTGGACAGGGCCGTAGAATATCCCTAAACCCGCAGCAGGATCGGTATCTGCGCCTTTGTGCAAGGAGGAACAGGATGAGCACTGCCAGAGCCCTACAAAAAGAGGCAGACTTTTAGCGATATAGCTAAGATGATAAATATCTATATATTCTTTTATATACAGAGCTCAAAAACATTAGAGGAACACTTTTTAATCAGAGTATAGCAACCTATCAGTCAAACTTTTGTGATATTGATCTGGTCATTTAAGTAGCAGAGGGGGTTGTTAATCACTTTCAGCTTCTTTGTTGTTTAATGTTTCAAAGGGGCAACAATGAGACAACTCCAAAACAGGAAATAATTGAGGCCAGTGATACTTATTTTCCCTTCTCATCTCTTTTGGTTGATCTTTTACTGAGTGACTTTCTACTGCTGTAGTTTTTCATTTGTCTTGGATCAACATCTCTGTTGATAGCATAGTGCGGTACCTGGACGCTACAAAGGTTGCACAAGTTGTGCAACTCCTTCAGGATGGCACATCAATACGTGCCATTGCAAGAAGGTTTGCTGTGTCTCCAAGCTCAATCTCAAGAGCATGGAAGAGATTTCAGGAGACAGGTAGTTATTCACGGAGAACTGGACAGGGCCGTCGAAGATCCATAAACCCGCAACAGGATCGGTATTTGCGCATTTGTGCAAGAAGGACCAGGATGAGCACTGCCAGAGCCCTACAAAATGAACTCTAGCAGGCCACTGGTGTTAATTTTTCTGACCAATCAATCAGAAATAGGCTCCATGAGGGTGGCCTGAGAGGCCGACGTCCTGTAGGGGGCTCTGTGCTCACATTGTGCTCATAGAGCTCGATTGGCATTTGCCATAGATCACCAGATCTGGCAACTACGTCACTGGCATCCCATGCTCTTCACTGATGAGAGCAGGTTTAATCTGAGCACATGCGACAGACGTGAAAGGGTCTGGAGATGCCGTGCAACACTATTCAGCATGACCGGTTTGGTGGTGAGTCAGAGATGGTCGGTGGAGGCATATCCCTGGATGGACGCACAGAACTCTGCAGGTTAGATAATGGCACACTGATTGTTCTTAGGTATCGGGATGAAGTCCTTGGACCAATTGTCAGAACCTATGTTGGTGCCGTGGAACCTGGGTTCCTCCTGGTCCACGACAATGCCCTACATCATGTGGTTAGAGTATGCAGGCAGTTCCTGGAGGATGAAGGAATTGATACCACTGATTGGCCCCCACGTTCACCTGACCTAAATCCAATAGAACACCTCTTTAACACCTGTATTTGTGGATACTCTGTAGTGTAATCGACAGCGGCTCGGGACGATAAACCATAATTCAAATTCCAGTCGAGTTTGTTAAATTCACTTATGCGGAAACACCCTTTGAAGAGATATGAATCCATCTTTTCTAAAATACAACTATGGGTAAATAGCAGAACAGGTAGGTCTTTATAGCTTTAGTGGGAAACCAGTCTAGTAGAAGGAAAACGAATTCATACCTGCAGAGTTGGGTTCTGTCAAGCTAGCTTACTAAGACAGACTTCTGTAACTACGGCAGAGGTTAAGAAGCCCGTGACCATTCGTTCAGTCACTTAGTGCTAGTGCTATACATGATACACGCTTTGGGCGATCATGTCTCAATGAGATTTCCTTCATAAAATTTACATTACTTTCTGCTGTAGACTGGTTGCCAACCAAGGCTATATAACCCACTCGGTTTTGTTTTTTGAGGAAGAAGAGATAGATAAATACTTGTTTCAAGGGTAAGTGAATGCAAGGAATTCAACTGGAATTCGATCTCGGTTCTCTGATTTCTATTTCGGAGCCAATATCTACTACACCACAGCGCACATCCAGATTTTTATCTTTGCTGTTTTCATCTCAATATTTCCTCAATTAAGATTTTTTCCCCTCTTGTGTTTTTGAAAATTCAATGAAAAATATATTGTCATCATTGCATTCCTTGCCATTATTTCACTACTTTGTGCTTAATGCTGTCTGTTCTAATAAAATACTGCTATTGTTACATGAATCATTCCATAGATTTAAGTGTGTATAATAGCCAAAATCAAAATAAATTTTGTTGCATTACGAGAACTAAACTGTCCGCTCTATACAACCGCTTTCTGGAATAAATTGTTGAAAATAGCTTTGAGTAAATGAAACCTGTTGGTCTTAGCGAGGACCATCCTTGTTCGAACTTCGTTAATTGAGGTTACAGAATCAGAAAGAACTGTACAAATTAACAGGAGCCACACCATCTGAAAACATTAAAAAAAGATAGAAGAAAGCAGCGGATAACATGGTAGGTTGCCATTATTTTCTGCGGTAGACTGGTTGCCAACCAAGGCTAGAGAACCCAATCTATTCTGCTATTTAAATAATAGCTAGAGGTGAACAGACGGATTAATATCTTTCCCAAATGTATTTGCATGTTAGTGAAGGCAAAGAATTTAACAGGAATTCTAACTAGCATACCTTGAAACTATATATATAAGAAACATTAAGACAGACACGTTATTTCATGGTAAATCGGAGGTGTAGGCCTATTACAGGAAAATCATCATCAGTTTCCGTCTTTATTGTACAAAGGATTTTACACGGATTCGTGTAAAACTATATATATATATATATATATAGTCATCCGCAGACAGATCTGTTTCGCTGTATTACAGCTCATCAGCACGGTTAGTCTCCGATTTCTTTTAAACCAGGATTGAAACCCGACCGAATTGGCGTCAGTCGGCGATTCTACCTCTGGGCTATGGGCGTTCAGTAGAAGAAGACAGATTTTTAGCGTGTATATTGTCATTATACCCGCCCAATAGCCAGAGTTCTCTAATCCATTACTGAATGAGCGATGCGTACAAGCCAGAGTAGCTACTGTTTTTTTTTTTCAAAGTCTACCATTCTTCCAGAGTGCTCAATCAGGGTGTGAGAGCGTAAACTACTCAATATCAGAGACAGTGTGTATGAAAATATAAAAGTGTACACTGGACTGTTGACATCAGTGTACACTTATATATATATATATATATATATATATATAAACAGAGAGAATGAGAGAAAGAGAGAAAGAGGCAGACAGACACAACTTCGAGCTAACTACCTTAACGCATTACTTTCTACAGGAAAAGTCGATCGATTATTTGGTTGATACACTGGCTATCATAGATGTTTAACTCAAATCAGCAAAGATGATGAAAATTAAATCAGAACTCTCCAGTGATTGAAGATAGAAAGAGTGCCAATATCATATCACTTGGGAAATTTAAGTACTTGGTGTAATTTTTAAAGTACTTTTTTTTTTTTAAGTTTCCTTGTTGTTTTATTCCTCTTTCAAAATTTCTTCCTTTTATTTTCTTTTGTGGTAATTTCATCTCTATCACTTTCTTTCTTTCTTTTTCTTTCTTTCTTTCTTTCTTTCTTTCTTTCTTTCTTTCTTACTTTTTCATTTTTTCTTTCTTTCTTTTTTCTAGATTCATTACAAGCTTTCTTTAATATTTTCTTCTTTCTAAATTTCTCTTTGCATTTTCCTTTGTTTTAATTTCATTTCTATCACTTTCTTTCTTTTTCTTTTTCTTTCTTTCTTTCTTTCTTTCTTACTTTTTTCTTTCTTTCTTTCTTTCTTTTTTCTAGATTCTTGACAAGCTTTTTTTAAATATTTTCCTCTTTCTAAATTTCTTTTCATTTTTCTTGATGTTATTTTCTTTTTTAACACCTTATTTGTTTGTGTGTTTCTTTCTTTTCAATGTTTATTTCTTTCGACACCTAATGAAACTTGGAGCGTAAACATTCGAGGCGTCGAGTCGCATACGAAAAGACTATTTCTTTAAATATCGATCCTTCATTCTGTCGATTCCAATGTGATTTCTCTCCATTTTTTAAATTTGTATTTCTCTGAAATCAGCTTCCCAAGAGGTGGGCATAATATCTGTATATCATTTTTGCTTTCATTTTTTTTCACAATTTACTTCTTTCCAAATAATTTCATCTATAGTAAAATTTTCAAAGCCGTTTTAATCTTTAGTTTTAATATTTCTTATTTCCTTTTTTGTTCCTTTCTTTCTTTCTTTCTTTCTTTCTTTCTTTCTCAATTACTTTCTTTTTTAGATTTCTTCCTATTTTCTTTCTTTTTATGTTACCTCAATTGGTCAGCTTCCTTTCTGTCTTTCTCTTTGATCATTACTTTCTTCTTTTTCTTTTTCTTTTTCTTTTTCTTAACTTTCTTTTAAATTAATCTGCTTTACTTTCTATTGTCATTTCTGAAATCCTTTTCACAAACTTACTTTATTCATTGCAGTATCTCAAGTTCTTGCTAAGTTCAGCCTTTGAAAGTCTGTGCCCTCTCACTTTCTGCTTTCGCAGATTTTTTTCCCCTTTAACGACCATCACTGAGTATATATACCAGGCTCTTGACAAGAATGGCGTAGCTCGAACCGTTGCCTTGGATATTTCCAAAGCGTTCGACAGAGAATTTAAATGTAAGGCCAATCAGTCAGTCAGTTAAGTGCCATGCGCGATACACGCTTTGGGCGATCATGTCTCGAAAGAGACATGACTGACTGGGCAGAAGATTATCCCGCAGTAGGTTGCCATTGCTTTCTGCGGTAGACTGGTTGCCGACCAAGGCTATAGAACCCAATCTGTCCTATTATTTAACCCATAACTGGAAGGAAGAGACGGATTAATACCTTTCCCAAGGGTATTTGGGCGTAAGTGAATGCAAGGAATTCAACTGGAATTTGAACTCGGTTCCCCGATTTCTCGTTCCGAGCCGATATCCACTGCGCCACAACGCACATCCAATAGACACCTCTTATTACACTAACTCGCATCCATTCTCTCAAACACTCTTCCCATCTACCCAACCATTATCCTCAGTATCCTCATCCGTCTATCACCATCCTTCCGACATTTCCTATAACTAACCACTCTTTCTCATCACTTTCCACTATGTAAACCCCTGCGCAACAGTGGCAGTGGAATGCCTTGCTTGGGGTGAAATGATAAAAAAAAATAAAAGAAAGAAAGAAAATGAAATTATGTTAAAAGAAATCTTTAACTATTTTTTCTTAGCTTTCTTTTTTCTTTCAAAATAGTTTTCTTCAACCTCTTTCTTTCTTTCAAAAAGTATTCTTTATCACTTATAATTTTCTTTGAACCTCAAACTCTCATTTTATCACCAGCCATCTCCACTTTTTCATTCATTCCTTTCTGGTTCCTTTATTCTTTCATTCAACATCTGTTTGCTTTTTTATTAATTCTTTGCTTATACATTACTAGCAGTATAGCTCGGCGTTGCTCGGGTGTAATGAAAGCTTTAAAACTAATCCATGGTCCTGGAGCTCAGACTCTTTGGACGTTGGCACGAAAGACTAAAAAGCAACAGTTGTTTTCAGTTAAAGCGAAACCGTAGACTGAAAGAAAAATGAATGGATGTAAGTCAAATTTTGATTTCCTAGTATCGATATCAAATAAGTTTTTTTCGCCGTAAACTGAATTTTGAAGGCTAATTAAGTCCGCTGAGTAAATGGTATCATGGCTGAGACTAAGAACTACAAAAACTACTTCGAGCCAAACCCGAAGCAAAAACGATAAAAGAGCTGAAAAAAATACAGATATACAAGCAGATAAAAAGACACACACACAAACATGTTGCTTTTTATGTATATATATATATTATCGATTTTCTGCACTATTGTAAGAACTGCAAACTTGAAACTTCTGAATATCGTTTCTTATGTCTTTGTCTATGGGTATATCAAATTTGATTAAAATCGGACCACTCATTCTATAATCCGCTTTTTTCGATTATCGATTTTCGATATTTATCCGGAGTATCTCGACACAAAACCTAGCTAAGAACACTTGCAGATGATTAGAGTACAACAGTGTAAATTTTTAAGAAAATCGGATCAGCCGTTTCGGAGTCTATAAGTAACGGATACAAACACACACACACAGACAAAGTTCCATTTATAAATAAGTTTATATATATATATATATATATATATATATATATATATATATATATATATGACGTTGATCATTATCTATCTCTGTTCATACCTTTCTATCTGACTATCATTTGATTATTTTATGCTCATATCTATCTATCTATCTATCTATCTATCTATCTATCTATCTATCGTTCAACCTATTCCTATCTGTCTATCTATCTATTATCACGTCCATTTTTTCTTTCTCTTCCTATCTATATAATACGTGATGAATATTTTCTTTCATGGCAAATTTTGTTTCTTCCTAAAGATAGAAAACCACAAATTAATGTCAGTGGCTCTCAGTACGATAATATTTTTCGGTTAATATCTTATAAAGAATGGATGATAATGATGACTGCGCTGGTTATCAGGATAATAACATAATAATAACCTCATCCAGGTGACATGAAATGGATAAATAAAATTGCAATAACCCCAGTAATACTTTTATCGAAGTCATTTATAAACTTTATTTAAAATAAGCATTAATATAATAATTAATCTTTAAAACAATAATATAAAAATAGCCTGGAGATTATCTGGATTAACAAGGACCTGATAAAGGCCAAAGAATACAACTGAAAGGTTGTGAAAAGAACAACAAAAGTTGAGAGTAAAGAGTAAATAACGAAAAAAACTTATTTCATATCGATACTAGGAAATCAAAATTTGACTTACATCCATTCGATTTTCTTTCAGTCTACAGTTTCGCTTTAACTGGAAATAACTACTGCTTTCTAGTCTTTCGTGCCAATGTCCAAAGAGTCTGAACTCCAGGACCATGGATTAGTTTTAAAGCTTTCATTACACTCGAGCAACACCGGGGTATACTGCTAGTATATATATATATATTTTTTTTTTATTTTTTTAATCATCTCACCCCAAGCAAGGCATTCCACTGCCACTATTGCGCATGGGGCTACATAGGGGAAGGTAAAGAGAAGGAGTGGATAGACATAGGGAATGTCAGGAGAAAGGTGACAGATGAGTAAGGATAGCGAGGATGAGGGTCGGGCAGATGGGAAGAGTGCTTGATAGAATGGGAGCAGGTTAGTGTGTTAGGAGGTGTGTATTGACCTTACATTTAAACTCCTGGAGATTGTAGCCGTCGGGGAAGCAATCGTTTGGAAGAGAATTCCACAGTCGGGAAGTGCGAGGAAAGAAACTGTTGGAGTAGAAGTTACGGCTGCATTTTATCGGTTTCACTGTAAAAGGGTGGGATCTAGTTGCTAATCTAGTATCTCGTGCAAATTCGTATTTAGGGGGCACCAGTGATCTAAGTTCATCGGAGCAGAAGCCGTGAAAGTATTTATAGAAGAGACACAAGGAAGCCACGTCTCGCCGGTGGGAGAGAGACTGCAGGCGGTCTGCCAAGTCGGTATCTATCACATTACAGACCCTCCTCTGAACCTTATCGAGAAGCCCAAGGAGAACAGCAGGGGCACCCGACCAGATATGGCAGCAGTATTCAATGGACGGGCGGATGGTAGATTTGTAAATGTACAGGATAGATTTAGACGGAAAAAACTTCCGGGCCCTACACAGAGAACCGACTTTCATAGCAGCGGATTTAGCAATGGATTCGATATAGTCATTCCATTTGAGGTCCGCTGAAAGTGTGAGACCAAGGAGGCGTAGTGTTTTACTCTCTGGGAGACAAGCCTGGTCCATGCTAATGGGAGGTAGGTGAGATTGTCGATGATGGTTAATTGAGAGTAGAAATATATATATCCGAGTGGGTACAGAATGAAGAAAGAATTTTTTCCGTCCAAAACATTAATTTAAAACAGTGCTCGATATATGATGCATAGAGCTGTGAATATTTATCATAAATTATGTTTTAGAACATGTACATTATTTTCTAATGTATGTCCTCGACAATCATATGTTTGTTTCAACGTTGGGTACGTTTCTTCGGAGGTAAGGGTTTTGCTTCTATCTCCCGAAGAAACGTACCCAACGTTGAAACAAACATATGATTGTCGAGGACATATATTAAAAAATAATATACATGTTCTAAAACATAATTTATAATATATATATATATATATATATATATATATATATATATATAGTTACAAACTTTCAACACAGATATATGAACACCATGTTCAAAAAATAAAAAAGAAGGGTTTGATCAAATAGAAATGTACCGGCATGTACCAACGAACAAGTAACATAAAATGATGAACGTTTATATTAATTTTACCTATTTTAAATACGTTAATTATAATCAGCATATTTTATACCAAAATTAACAATTTGCCTTTGTTGATTATGAAGAAATATCACGTCTTTTCAGATATCGCTCGTTTTTACACTTTTTTATCACGACATTTCCAAGTTTGTCGGCTTTGGTTAATCTTTCTTCAGTTTGTCTGCGATTCCTAAACGCTTTCGTATCTTTTCGAAGATTCTAATGATTATTGGAAGGCATGCACTTAATTTTCCCCTTTATATTTCTTCTACCGGAAGAGAAAGTGTGCCGTAGAAGGAGTTCTGTAGAAGTATAAGGAGTATTATTTACTCTTTGTTATTTTTATCCCAACCTTTCGGTAGGTGTATCATTTGGCCTTTATCAGGTCCTTGCTAATCCGGATAATCTACAGGCTATTTCTCCTTGCCTACTTTGGCATTCAAGTCTCACATGACGATTCTAATTTCTTAACTTTTACATTGAGACTTGACATTGTCAAGAGTGGAGTAGAAAGATTCTATTTCTTTTTTGGCGGTTTGTGCTGTTGGTGCATATTCGACTATAATTGCTATGTTCAAGGGTTTCCGTTTCAGTTTGATAAGCAAAACTCTTACAGAGAACCAGAAGTCTCCCAGATCGTATTTTTTAAATTTCTTCATCCAGTATTAAGCCGACTCCCTTTTCGTTTTTTTTTTAACGTCCTGCATCATATGATCCTGTGGTTGTCACTGCTGAAATCTCCATTGTTTGGCCGTCTAGTTTCGCATATGACCAGAATTTTAATCTGCTCATTTCCTGTTTGACATTCTTAAGATGACCGCAGTTGTTCAGCGTTCTGACGTTCCATATTCCTACGGTAATTTTTTTGTTATGCACAGTCGCCGTGTAACGCTCCAGAGAAACCTGATATTCATGTCTTTCCTTTTCTGGCAAGAGACAAATTTTGGAGAAAATGCGTCCCCTTTACTCCGTTGGTGGTAACAGTCGCTGGATGACGGTCACGTGACACTTGTTGTCTATGTTGATCCTTACTGGACTAGGTGTTACATTTTTTGGAAGTTCCTCCTTCACGCCGTTGGGTTTTATCTCTCTATTTTGTAAAGCCATGATTGTACACGGAAGAGATAGTAGAGTGGTATCCCGTTGTCTTCTCCACTGTGATTTATCGAAACATCGCCTCTAGTTACCTCGCCGTTGATTCTTTAAAAGTTCCTCCGTCCTTTGTAGGCTTAAGTTTTTCCTACCGTGTTGCTAACATACCGTGCAAAAAAAAAAAAAAAAAATGGATAGGTAAGAACAGGATGCATACTTAGTCAAAGTTCAAATGATTAACCGTGCAGAGGAAGATAATGCAGAGTTGATAACTGCAGCAACTAATCTTCAGTTAAAAGAATATATATATATATATATATATATATATATATATAGGCATACATACTAACCCACACACATGTATATATATATATATATATATATATATATATAAGGACCCATAGAGAGAGAGAGAGAGAGAGAGAGAGAGAGAGAGAAAGAGAGAGAGAGATCCGAGTGAATAAGGAACGAAAAGAAATTTACATTCCTTTCCACACCATCTGATGAGACATTGTCCTGGGCCAGGAACTTTTTATCGTCAGAATCTATTTTGCACTTATATATAAATCTGCCATTCGTCCATGCATTAAATATTGTTACTATGTCTAGTCGGGTGCTCCTGTTAATTATTTTGAATAAATAGTATCTGCAATATAATAGATCCTGACTTGGCAGCCCGCCTTTAGTCATGCTCAGCGATGTGTGGCTTTCCTCTGTCTTTTCTAAAATATTTCCATGGCAACTGATCTGACGAGCATTTTTTCCTGGTATCCCAACCACATGTATTTACTCGTACAACTAGATTGACATCAAAGTCCCACCCTTTTATCGCCGAAATAGTTAAATGTAACCATCTCTTCTACTCTAATAGTTTATTTTCTCGCACTTCCCATTTGTGGAACTCACTTTCATAATCTACGCCCTTTCCTGTTAGTTACAATCGTCAAAAGTTAAATGTAACGTCAATTGTTATCTTCTCTCCACTTGATTACCAACCATCGTTCTTTCTCTCTTCATCATTTATTTCTCTTTCATTTTCATGTTTTCCTTTCTTATTCACATTCGTTAAACAATTCTCTTTTCTTTCTTTTTTTTTCTTATGCTCATCCATTTTATGAATTCTTTCTCTCTTCGTTATTTATTACACATTCACTCTCATATTTTCTCCTCGTTTTCCTCTTATTTCAGTAGTAGCACCTGTTAGGATCCCAGCTATGGGCAAATAGCTAACTCCCAAACTGGTGTAAAAAAACTATGAAAGTTTAAAAATGCTTATATATATATATATATATATGTATATATATATATATATATATATATATATATATATATATAGATATATGCATTAAAATAGATTTTTATAGAAAAATATACATTTTTGAAGAAAAAATTACAACACCTTTTTGAAGGAAGAAATTCTCAGCAAGACATTTTTGAAAACAAAACTAGAATACATTTTAGGTTTTCTGAAATGAAAAGAATAAAAACAATTTTCCTTAAAATCTGACTAGATTAACCTCACACTATAAGAGAACATTATAAAAATACCTTAAAACCCCACCTTTTTGGCATTAAATGACCCACAGAGGTTGATATGCCGTTAAACAAAACTCACTCACTCACTCACTCACTCACTCACTCACTCACTCACTCACTCACTCACTCCTCTTATTTCTTTCTTAATATCTTCTATCTTTCGTCTTTTATTTCTTTTTTTTTCCAGCGATCATCAATGAATTCTTTTTTATCCTTTATTTCCCTTTCACTTTCAGTTTGTAGTTTTCTTTCTTTCTTTCTTTCTTTTTTTCTTTCTTTCTTTTCTCTTCTACAGCATTTATTATTCTGTCACTCTAATTTCTTTTTTCGTTCCCTTTCTTGCTTATTAGCTTCTGTTTATCATTTCTCTTTTCCTTCTTTTTTCTTTCGAACTGTCATTTTGTTATTTCATACTTTCTTCATTTTATTTCACTCTCATTTATTATTTGACTTTTCTTTCTTTATTGTTTCATTCTGTCTCTTCTTTCTTTTTTTACTTCTCTTTCTCCCGACATTTTCTCTCTTTGTAATTTATATCTTTCTCTATCATCTTTTCCTTTCTTTTCTTTTCCATTTTTTTCTTATTCCATTGTGCCTCTTCATTCTCTTACTTCTTTTTCCTCTCGACCTTCTATTTCATTCTTTCTTTCTCTCTTCATCATTTATTTATCATTCGTTCTTATTTTTTCTTTTCCTTCTCTTTCTTTCTTATTCCTTTTGTCTGTCCTTTCAATTTTTCTTCTTCCTTCTCTCGACCTCCTATTTTTTTCTTTCTCTGTTCATCATGTATTTCTCTTTCACACTCATTTATTCTTTCCTTTTTCTTATTTTTACAGAATTATTTCTTTCGGTTTATTCCTTGATTTCCTTTTTCTTTTTCGTGAACTTCAATTTTAATCTTTCTATTCCTTCTTCACCAATTCGCTCTCATTCACTTTATTTTTTTTTCCTTTATTTTTTCTTTCCTTCTTATTCTTATTCCCTTCGGTTTATTATTTTTCTTTCATTTCTTTTTCTTATTTTATTCTTTCTTTCTTTCTTTCTTTCTCCATTATTTATCTTTCACTCTCAATTTTCACTTCATTTTCCGTTACATTACTTTTTTATTCACTTCTATCTATTCTCCCCTTTTTCTTCTTTTTATTTTCGACCTTCTATTCTGTTCATTCCTTCTCTTTTCATTTTTTTTATTTCTCTTTCTTTCTCTTTTTTATTTAAATTGTCTTTCATTTTCTATTCTTTTCTTTCTTTCTTTTTTCTCTTAAACTCTTTAATTCTTTCTTTATCTCTTCATCGTTCATTTCTCTTTTGCTCTGATTTATGCTTTTCTTTTTCCTTTTTCTTTTTTCTTCTATCTTTCCTTTCTGTTTTCTTTCATTACCTCACGAACTTGTATTTTATTCTTTCTTTTCGTTTTCATTATTTATTTCACCTTCAAACTCATTTTTTTTACCTTTATATTAATTCTTTCCTATTACATCATTTCACTCTCAGTTTTTCTTTTAATTTTCTTTCTTATTTCATTCTTCCTTTTCTTTTTCTTCCTTTTTTTATCTCAAACTTTTTCATTCTTTCTTTATCTCTTCATCGTTTATTGCTTTTTCACTCTGATTTGTGCTTTTTTCTTTTCTCTATCATTTCCCTTTTTCTTCGTTTTTCTTTTGACCTTACTTTTCGTTCTTTCTTTTCTTCTACATCATTTCACTCCATTTTTACTTTTACTTTTCTTTCTTATTCCTTTCTGTTTATCCTTTCTTTTTTTATCTTGTTTTTCTCGACGTTCCATTTTATTCTTTCTTTCTCTTTTCATCACTTATTTCTTTTTCACTATTCTTTCTTTCTTTCTTTATCTTTTTTCTTTTCTTTTTTCTGTCTTCTTTTACTTTTCTTCTTCCGTAAGTTTTCTCGTTTTCCTTCCCTAAGTTCTCCCCTGTATCAGTTAGTAAGTCAGTTAAGTGCCATACGTGATACACGCTTCGGCGATCATGTCTCAAACGAGATATGACTGACTGGATTATCCTGCAATAGGTTGCCAGATTATCCTGTAGTAGATTACCATTGCGATAGACTGATTGCCAGTCAAATCTATAAAACCCAATCTGTCCTGTTATTTAACCCATAATAGGGGGAAATGAGGGATTAATACATTTTCCAACTGTATTTGCACGTAAGTGAATGCAAGGAATTCAACTGGAATTCGAACTCGGTTCCTTGATTTGTCGTTCCGGTTCGATATCCACTGCACCACAACGCACATCTTTCCCTGTATACTTTATATTTATCTTAGTTTTTTTGTCCTGATTCTTTCCGTACCTCTTATTTTCAATTATGCCTGCCGGCCTACATTCTCTTTTTTTATTGTATTCTGCTTGTCCTTCCACCATTGCTTCCTTTACTCGTCTTTTTTGTTCCTTTGTTTAGCCTCCCGACCTCCTTCCTTCCTTTCTTCCTTCCTTCCTTTCCCGAAGGATTTCTTGAGTTCTTTTTCTCTTCTTTCCAACTTTTATTTCATTAACTACCCATTCTTTTTCCTTTTGATGTCCCAATCATTTCTGCTTTAGGTTTGTCGATCTATTCCTTACTCCCTAAACCACACAGCGCTGTCTTTTTCCTGTTTAACACTTCCCTTTCCAAGTGAAATCCACTCTGTTGTACACGCAAAAAGAAAGGAGCAGAATTGATTAGCTCGACTCACATTGCTCATAAATCTTCCTTGTAATTCTTCGCTTTTTCCCGATCCGCTCCAAACCTCATTCCGTGGTGCTTCGGACACTGTGCATTTAATAAACCAGCCAAATGATAGCAAAGACAGGAGATGATTTCAACCGTTGCCATGGGCTAAAACGGATGTGACATTCATTACAAAATTCGTATTTGCTGCCAGGTACTTGGATTATATAACTCTCAATTAATAAGTAGGTAAATCTTTGTATCAATCTTCTCTCTCTCTCTCTCTTTTCTCTCTCTCCCTATATATATATATATATATATATATATGTTATATGGGTGTGCGTGTGGTGTCATGGATAACGACTGTAAATGAAAATTTGAAGAGCTGAGTACGAATTACTTCAATTTTATCGCATTCTCTTACGTGCCAACACCCTTGGGAAAGCTATTCCATTCTATTCATATCTATCTATCTATCTATCTATCTATCTATCTATCTATCTATCTATCTATCTCATCTTTTTCTTTCTTTCTTTTTCTTTCTTTCTTTCTTTCTTTATTTCAGTCTGTTTCTATCTATCTATCTATCTATCTCAGTCTTTTTCTTTCTTTCTTTCTTTCTTTCTTTCTTTCTATTTCAGTCTGTTTCTATCTATCTATCTATCTATCTATCTATCTATCTCAGTCTTTTTCTTTCTTTCTTTCTTTCTTTCTTTCTTTCTTTCTTTCTTTCTTTATTTCAGTCTGTTTCTATCTATCTATCTATCTATCTATCTATCTATCTATCTATCTATTCTCTTTCTGGGATCCGGCTGCATCGATAATTCTATCATTTTAACTAACCGTTCCTTAAATATTTCATCAGTCAGTTAAGCGTCATACGTGATACACGCTTGGGTTATCATGTCACGAAAGAGGCATGACTGAGTAGGCAGAATGTTTTCCTGCAGTAGGATACCATTACTTTCTCAGGTAGACTGATTACCAATAGAACCCAATATGTCCTGCCATTTGACCAATAGCTAGCGAGAGAAGCGACGGATTAATATCTTTCCCAGGGATATTTGCACGTTCAGTTGAACTTGGCTCGCCGATTTCTCGTTCCGAGTTAATATCCACTGCGCCACAACGCACATCATAGAAAGCGATAAAATATGGTTTATATCAAACCATATTCAGCGCAAAATGTAGTTTATTGACAAAGATAAATTTCCATAATCGATCCCCAGACCTGAGTCGCGTGTAAGAAGGTTGATATTGGTTACGTGGTAGGAATGTTAAACATGTCATTGTACATAAACACACACACACACGCGCGCATGCGCGCGCGCGACACACTCACGAACACACGAGAACGAATACCGGATGGAAAAAACAAAAGGAAATATAGCAATAGATATAACATCAACTTATAAAACGACGCCCGCTACCACTCTAACAGAGGTGCAAAAATTCCAGATCATGCTATCGGTCAACGCTGCGCACATATATATACCATAAATTAAAGCAGACAGATATCATCTGAACGTAAAACGGCGCCCACTATCACTTCAACAAAGACGTGAAAAAGCCATATCCTACTATGGTCAACGCACACATATATAAACTATAAACACACACAAATACCTGCTCAAACATACTTACATATACACACACATATACACACACTCACTACAATTAACGACAGAAGTAGCAGCGAAAGATGACCATTCCTTGAAAGACACGGTCTACCAACGGACGGACGCAAAAACAAGCTCTCCTACCATTTTGAAGATGCGATTTTGATCTCGAAATATTAATGAATAATAAATAGGTAATACTTAACACCTTCTTTACCTTTATTTTACTAAACGCATTGTGATAGCCTTTAAGACCTACCCATACATCACTATATTTTCTTGAACATTCTTTTTCGCTTCCATTACTTTTACTTCTTCCCCTTTCGAATTTCTTCATTTTCCTTTCTGTCATTTTTCCACCTTTTCTTCTTTTTCTTCTTCACTCTTGCTCATAATCTTATCCTACTTTTTCCTTCTATTATTCTCATTCTTAATCCTTCATTCTTTGATTCATTTCATTTTTATTTCTATGGTTCACATCCTTCTCCTCTTCCTCATTTGTCTTTTCTTCTTGCCCTTCCTTCATCATCTCCTTCATCTCTTGAGTTCTCTCTATTTTATTATTCTCTCCCACGACCCGCAATTTCCCCGTCTTCCTTTTTATATTTGCTTCCCTCCTTTTAAATTGATTCTTTTACTTCACAGAATATCATCTTTTTTAAGTAATTGAAATTGACTTGAAAAGTTCATTATTTGTCAAATATTCGAGTGGACGTATTATTAAGTCGCGCGAATGTTATCTTTCTTTTTTTTCGATCAAAAATCAAGGAAATCATATTTAGGGTCTCGTTGAACAATCAGAATGAAACCAAGTGGAATATTTTTCTTAGTTTTAATGGATAAACTCGGATTTTTAATCATTTTATATATACATGTCATTTTCAGTTCTAAAAACAAAATGAAACACTAAATGAAGATAATAACGTCCAGCAGTTGCAGCGTCTCCATAGGTCAGTCAGTCAGTTAAGTGCCATACGTGAAACACGCTTGGGCGATCATGTCTCGAAAGAGACATGACTGACTGGGCAGAAGATTATCCCGCAGTAGGTTGCCATTGATTTCTGCGGTAGACTGGTTGCCGACCAAGGCTATAGAACCCAATCTGTCCTGTTATTTAACCCATAGCTGGAAGGAAGAGACAGATTAATACCTTTCCCAAGGGTATTTGCGCGTAAGTGAATGCAAGGAATTCAACTGGAATTTGAACTCGGTTCCCCGATTTCTCGTTCCGAACCGATATCCACTGCACCACAACGCACATAGGTATTTGATCGAAAAGCGCCTTCTGCTATTCAATAGAAAAAATTGTCTTTTCCTCCATGCCAACGCAAATACGAATGCGGCAAGAATAAAAAAATTAAAAACATATGTGAACTACCCACGCCATATTCACCTGATCTTGCACAAACAGCGAGTGAAGCCATATCAGCTTGTGTCAGTCTATTTCAATCTTATTTTAGCAAGGACTTGTAAGATTCAGTTAATTAAGTATCATACGTGTAACATGGTTGAGCAATAATGTCTTTTTCGATTCAAGATTGACTAGGCAGAAAATTCACTCGCGGTAGGTTACCGTTTTTTTTTAAGTAGAATTGTTACCACCCAAGGCTATAGTACATAGTTTACCTTACTATTCAACTCATAACATAGTCGGAGGTAGAAAAGATAGATTTATACCTTTCCTAATTGTATTTGGGATGTACGTTGTGGTGCAATTATGGGTCAAATACCAGGTTAGATTGGGTTCTATAGCTTTAGTTGGCAACCAATCTACGGCAGAAAGCAATGGCAATCTACTGTGGGATAATGTCCTTTTCTACAAATACTCTCACAGTAACGATTCAGATGAACTCTTCGCGATCGAACCATGACTTTATGAAATTAAGTGAAATACTAGATTAGGACGGATGTACGTTATGGTGTAGTGGATATCGACTCGGAAAGACAAATCGGGGAGCCGAGTTCGAATTTCAGTTGAATTCTTTGCATTCACTTACGCAGAAATGCCCTTGGGAGAGGTATAAATCCGTCTCTTCCTTTCAGTTATGGATTAAATAATAGGACAGATTGGGTTTTATATCCTTGGCTGGCAACCAGTCTACCGCAGAAAGCAATTGCAACCTACTGTGGGATAATCTTCTCCCCAATCAGTCATGTCTCTTTCGAGACATGATCTACTAAAGTGTACATCACATACGGCACTTAACTGACTGAATATAATATTTGGAAACAATTAAAATTTCTACTAAGTATAAAGTGGGGAATCGGTTTTCTATTGTTATGAAGTAATAAACTGATCCCCTACTAATTACTACTTATTAATATATTGATATATTATAATTCATGTCTTCTAACTCAAGGTATGGGCTAAATGGCAGGATAGATTGGTTTCTATAGCCTTGGTCGGCAACCAGTCTACCACAGTAAGCAATGGCAACATACTGCGGGATAATCTTTTGCCCAGTCAGTCATGTCTCTTTCGAGAGATGATCTCCTAAAGCGTGTATCACGTATGGCACTTAACTGGCTGAATAGAATTTATGCGTAATGGGACGTAATGAACTCAACTAGAATTCGAATTTAGATCTCTGATATCTTCTCTTAAGCATGATATCAATCACACTACAAAGCACATCCTTGTAAGACTATATTCTAAAATTCTACTACATGCCTTAGAATGCTTTAGAATTTGAGAGTATAGTTTTAATGGTTTGAATTAATGGTCCGTAATCTGTATTTTCATTTAAGGCTCATAGAAAAACATTTTAGCCATCCAGTGAGGAAAGACATCGTTATAAGTAGTATTTTTATGATAGAAAAAGCCTATTAACCACATTTATATTAGCGGAGATTTGCTACTGTCAAAATATTTCCTATGGACACATTTAAAATCATATGTAATTAATGGCGATTTATCAATGTATTCATATTCTTTTTGAGCAGCGTTGTGAAATTATTTGTTTACTTATCGATTATTGTCGAGCCCTTGGCTGTCAGTGAAGTTGTGAACAAATTTTCGGCGCTCTACGCCCTCGTCAGGTTGATGACTGAAGTTCTCAAATGAAAAAGGGCGAACTATCAGTCGAGAACTTCAGTCATCAATCAGACGGGGGCGTAGAGTGCCGAAAATTTGTTCACAACTTCACTGACAGCTAAGGGCTCGACAATAATCGATAAATAAACAAATAATGGCGATTTATTTTCACAAAATCGGCCACTTGTATTTTCGTTCGCTTGCACTGACATGAAATAGAAATATGAAATTTCAGTAAAAACCAGTTTTCGTGTATTGTAAATAGACCAAATCGGGGCCCATTCGTGACGAATATTTATTTTGATGAAAGAACCCGTCTATTTGAGTTTCATCTCATTTCAAGCGCCATATCGATCTTGAGCGTTCACGTCCATTTCACGTTAAGTCTTTATTCGATCACCAGAATTCAATATGATGTCATTTCCGGCCTCGTGCTTCCGCAAAGCGTGTTTTCCTTGATACTGTTCTTTTTTTTTAAAGAGAATTATATAGTATTACTTCAATTCCCCGACAAGTATCTTTATTTTTATGCTATTTTTAATACTATTTTTTCTTATTTTATATTAAATACTAGCAATATAGCCCGGCGTTGCTCGGCTGTACTGAAAGCTTTAAAACTAATACATGGTCCTGGAGCTCAGACTCTTAGGACGTTGGCACGAAAGACTAAAAAGCAATAATTGTTTCCAGTTAAAGCGAAACCGTAGACTGAAAGAAAAATGAATGGATGTAAGTCAAATTTTGATTTCCTGGTATCGATATCAAATACGTTTTTTTCGTCGTAAACTGAATTTTGAAGGCTAATTAAGTGCTCTGAGTAAATGGTATCATGACTGAGACTAAGAACTACAATTATACCTACTTAGAGCCAAACCCGAAGTAAAAACTAAAATAAAAGGGCTGAAAAAATACAGACATACAAAAGATAAACACACACACAAACTTCTTGTCTTTTAATATATATATATATATATATATATATATCGATAAAATCGATAATATATATATATATATATATATATATATATATATTATCGATTTTCTTCACTATTGTAATAAATGCAACCTTGAAACTTCTGAATGTCGTTTCTTATGTCTTTGTCTATGACTGTATCAAATTTGATTAAAATCGGACCACTCCTTCTATAACCCGATTTTTTCGTTTATCGATTTTCGATATTTATCGGGGGTATCTGGACACAAAAGCTAGCTAAGAACGCTCGCAAATGCTTATAGTACAACTGTATAAATTTTCAAGAAAATCAGTTCAGCCGTTTCTGAGTCTATAGGTAACGGACACACACACAGACACACACACAGACAAATTCCCATTTATATATAAGTTTAGATTAGATATTCTGCGTCACAGAGTGTTTTGATTTTTCGATTGTGAAATGATGTCATTCCACCACCATAATATGCTGAGGCGTTTCTTGGCGATTTCTTCATATCAAGACCTTCTTCTTCTTCTTTCTGGACGTAGGCGATCATGACCTTCCACGTCTCCCGATCCCTTGTGGTTCTTAGCATGCTTTCTCCTGTTACACCACTCAACCCCCGTTCCGCCATCCACCTATCCTCTCCAGTCAAGTACGTTACACGCTGTTTTTCCCTGTCTCTCCGTCCCTCTATCTGGTCTGTTAGTATCAGATTTTCCAAGCCCTCTTTCCTCATTGTATGTCTCAGGAACTTTATATGTCTTTTCCTGATACTTAGTATTAATTTCCTTTTCGTGTCTATACTTATATATATCAAACATTCTTCTTCTTCTTCTTCTTCTTCTTCTTCTTCTTCTTCTTCTTCTTCTTCTATGTACCTTGTCCTTTCAGGACGTAAGCGATCATGGCTTTCCACGTCTCCCTCGATCTGGTTGCTTTTAGCACGCTTTCTCCTGTTACACCACGCAATCCCCTTTCTGTTACCCACCTGCTCAGGTCCTTCAAATATGCTATCCGCTTCTTTCCTCTGTTTCTTTTTCCCTCTATCTGTCCTGTTAGTATCAGGTTCTCCAAGCCCTCCTTTCTCAGTGCATGTCTCAGGAACTTCAGCTGTCTCTTCCTGATGCTCAGTATTAATTTCCTTTTCGCCTCTATCCTTTCGAAAACCTCATCATTGCTCATCTGCTCGATTCATGATATCCGCAGCATCCTTCTCTAGAAGCACATTTCCATTGCTACAATTTTTTCCTTAATCGTTGATGAGATTGTACCGAAGCACTTCTATATTGAAGAACTGACATCACATATGCCGTAAAGAGAATATTTGCTTATAGCAAACATTTTTCTTTTTCACCCCCATCACTATTCATTCCGTCTGGATAAATTAACTCCATTCTTTTTTGTAAAACAAATTCGGTCTGATTATGTTGAATATTTTTTTAATCACGAAATAAATTATTACCGATGGATTTGTAAAAATTTGCCCAATTTCTTTTCAATATATATTCGACCCAGCACCTGACTTATTTGACATTCTGGTGTGAAATTTGAGTGCATTGTCTGTTCCGGCATAATAACGTAGTATAATATTCTTTCAGAACTGAGTATCTGAAAAATAAAATTGTTATATTGTCGACATTAAAAGAACAGTCTTGTTCTCAAAATAGATAACCTCTTATTTTAAAGTGATAAAAAAATTAGAAATTAATGATACAAAATGAAATATTTTCTCTGATAAAACTCGAGGAATATTTTTAGCATAGAAACTCGGTAAAGAATAGGTTAAGTATGGATTAACACAGGATTATTGAGATTATCTGTGGTTAATCGATATGCGCATGTAAGAAAATGAGACGCGAAGTTCGCATCAAATCAGATTCTAAAAGAGAAAAAAGTGTACAAAGCGCCAAAAAAAAGATAAAAAGAGATTATCGACGACCCTGCATCCGACGGCAGAAAGGACTGTATCAATAAATCTATTATTAGTCCTTGCTTTGAATACGGCTGACACATTTACTTTGGTGCTCCTTCTATATATTCAGAGGTTTTTGATAAAATTTGCAGTTTTATGAGTCCTGACCAGGCATATCAGCTTGAGTCCCTTTCCGACCAACGTAACGAAGCTTGCTTGTTCCTTTTCTATAAATACTCTCACAGTAAAGGTTCAGATGAACTCTTCGCTATCGAACCATGACTTTATGAATTTAATTGAAGTACTAGATAAGGACGGATGTGCGTTGTGGTGCAGTGGATATCGACTCGGAACGACAAATCGGGGAACCGTATTCGAATTCCACCTGAATTCCTTGCATTTACTTACGCACAAATACCATTGGGAAAGGTATTAATCCGTCTCTTCCCACTAGTCATGGATTAAATAATAGGACAGATTGCGTTCTATAGCCTTTGTTGGCAACAGGTCTACCGCAGAAAGCAATGGCAACCTACTGCGGGATTATGTTCTGTTCAGTCAGTCATGTCTCTTTCAAGACATGATCGCCCAAAGCGTGTATCACGTATGGCACTTAACTGACTGATTAGATTAGGGCAAGTTTCCCTCATTTCACTGTTGAATTGGCTAGATGTAACCGTAAGTTCTATGTTAACCTTTTCTTCTATCACACTTTTCGCTCGTGGAACTTTATCTAGCTTCATGTTTCCAGTCATTTTTGATTTTCCAAAAATGTAAATGCAATGTCAATAGTTATATTTCTCATTCTTATTCTTTCATTATCGTCTTGTTTAGTACTAGTTTTTCTCATATTCTCGAACAGTCCTAGGAGCTTTATTTCCTTACTAGGGATGAAATGAACAACAAATGCCTTTTTTGACTAGATATATTTAAATAAGTAGTTTTAGTATATTTATGTATATAAGTTTTAATTTGTCCTCAGTCCTTATTTTGTCCTGGATGTGCGTTTATGGTACGGTGGATATCGGTTCTGAACGAGAAATCGGAGAGCCGAGTTCGAATTCCTGTTGAATTCGTTGTATTCACATACGCGCAAATACCCTTGGAAAGGTATAAATCAATCGCTTCTTTTTCCAGATATGGGTTAAATAGCAGGACAAATTGTGTTTTATAGCCTTGGTTTGGCAACCAGTCTACCGCAAAAAGTAATGTCAATCATGGTTCACCACAGATTACCATCTTTTGCAGCTCTTCGTAATGTTTGTCCAGTTACTCTCCCTCCTTCTGTCCATTCTACTATCTATTCATATAAGCTCTCTAGTTTAGCCTTTTGACTTCGCTATATCTTGTGAGTGTCGAATTTTCCAAGTTTTTCTTCCTCATTATGTATCCTAGAAATTTAAACTGTCTCACTCTAAGTATAAGTGAAAATATTTGTAGAAGAGACACAAGGAAGTCACACTGTGTCGGTGAGAAAGCGACTGTATCTTAGCTGCCAAGTCGCTCCGATTAACTTAGCTCACTGGTACCCCCTATATATGAATTTACTCGAGCCACAAGATTAGCAGCTAGGTCACACCTTTTTACTGTAATACTAATAAAATCTAAACGCAAATTTAACTCCATCAGATTCTTTTCTCGCACTTTCCGCTTGTGGGATTCCCTTCCTCTTACTTGCTTTCCCGACAGCTACAATCTTCAAGAATTCAAATGTTAAGTCAATACTCATCTCCTATCTCACTAACCTGCACCTTCTCTCTCATGCTCCTTTCTCCGTCCACTCCACTCTCATGAGTATTCTTATCCTTTTCTTACCCACTTCCTGACACCCCTTATAACCTGTCACTCTTTCTCATAACTTTCCTCCAATGTAACCCCCTGCAAAACAGTGGCAGGAAAATGTCTTGCTTTGGGCGATATGATTTTAAAAATAAAAATAAAATTCTAAAAATTTATATTCCAGAGAATGTTAATTAAATCTAAAAGACATGCATGTGTAGCTTATCAGTATTTCATTGACTGAGTCACTGGTTTTATACGGCTTATCAACAGACAAGAAATTATTATGTGAATATAAAGTGGGGGATCAATTTTATATCACAAACAATATATAAATTGATCCCCCACTTTATGCCCACAGTCATCCTTCTCTTGCCCACTTCCCGACACCCCCATGACCTGTCACTCTTTCTCATAACTTTGCTTCTATGTAACCCCCTGCACAACAGTGTCAGTAAAATGCCTTGCTTGGGGCGATATGATTATAAAAAAGAAAAAAATAAGTAACTTTTTTGTTCCCATTTTCCCTTAAAACTTTCTTTGTCGCTCACACGCTTTGTAATTCACAGCGTGTTTCCCCACATTGTTTCAAGTCTCCTCTTCATCAGTGAGAAAACCGTCCGATATTCATTGCAATAAAAGATTTTATATTAAGTTGCCAACTCCTTCTCTATGGTCAATTGTGTCTTGACTCTTTGAATGATCGCCATTGACTAATTGCTCCATCTATATATATATACATATACCTTTCTAGTCATAATTATTAGGCCACCCCAGTGTTCTAAAAAGTGATGCATTTCATACTATTTTTTAGTATTTATATCCAAATAAATAATTGTAAATGATAACAGAATCGTTCTTTTGTTAATACTACACAATAACATGTGCATCAAATGAATTCATAAATATTTTATAATTACCTATATTGCAGTTTCATCAATGAAAGAATGAAGAAAATATAGGGTGATTCGGATGAGTTCATCTTTGCTTCATTGCCTTGTAAAATTTTGCAAAGTAATAATAAGAACAGAACCGTTCTATTTTCATTTAGAATTATCCACTTGGCAATAATTACTAAAAAATAATATGAAATACATCATTTCTTTAAAAATAGTGGGGTGGTCTAATAATTATGGCTGGTACTGTATATATATAGCAAGCTACAGGGTGCGTTGTGTAAATTGTCGCTATTTGCCTTGTAAAATTTTGCAAAGAAATATTAACAAAAGAACGATTCTATTTTAATTTAGAATTATCCACTTGGCAATAAATACTAAAAGAAAAGTATGAAATATATCATTTCTTTTAAAAAACTGAGCTGGCCTAATAATTATGACCGGTTGTATATATATATATATATATATTGTTTTACGTCGATAGCACGACTTGATTGAAAGAAGCACCTGAGGATTGCATAACGCATGAAATTATGAGTTGTGCTATCGACGTAGGACAATATATATATATATATATATATAAAAATCAAAATGATAACTAAATAGACTCTGTAAGTATTTAGGCTGTAAATTTATACTAAGATAAAAAAAACCACTAACAAACAGAACCTAATTCCGTTATAATCCGGTGCACTGAGGCGTCGGATAAAAGGGGAGAAAAAAAAGAAATCCGCGGAACAAGAACAAAACATTCAATACTCCGCAGTAAAGCCAAAAACCCCAAACGGAACCAACCACAAGAAAAAGTGCTCGATACAAAGTACAAAAGATATACAAAAGTAGAGCAAAGACACACGAAAAAAATCTAAAGCGAGCCAAAACCTTTGCCCTGACGATCCGTAGTGTGAAACCGCGGTAGGTTTTGGCTCGCTTGAGATTTTATTTATGTGTATATATATATATATATATATATATATATATATATATATATTAGAGCATATTACGTATAATATTTTAGATACACCAAAATTTTAGAAAAATTAATTAAATTAAAGTGGAAAAATATATGTGATGCGTAGCCTAAAACTAAGTGCCCACTGCAAATAAACTAATAAAATTGTTCTTATAAATTTATTTTCTCACCATAACATCTAACTAAAATGCATTTTTTAACAGCACTCATAATTTGCAGTCATCGATATTTACAAGAAAATGAGAAATATATTGAAAATACTTTTAAGCACCTTTAATATACTAATTATTTCACATGCTGCACAAAAAAAAAAGACGCTTGTAAAATATTTTAAAATAAAAAGTTGATCATTCTGACAAACCCACTGCATTAAAACATTATATCCACCAATTCGTTCACAACTACAATTAAAAATAATTTATTTCTGCTTAACATAGAATTTGTTACAACTATTTTAAAAAAATCAATATTTACATAAATACAAATAAAATAAGAAATAGCTAAAACTTGAACGGGGAATGTATTTTATCATCCGTAATAATATATCATGGACCGAGCATGTCAGCAACAATGAGGTGTTGGAAAGATTTCCAACAAAAAGGAAATTAATAGTGAGCATCAGGAAGAGACAACTAAATTTCCTGGGAAATGCAATGAGGAAGGAGGGCTTGGAGAACCTGACACTGACAGGCCAGACAGAGGGGAAAAGAGTCAGAGAAAAGTAGCGGATAACATATTTGAAGGACCCCGCCGGTGGATGACGGTCGCGTGGTGTAACAGGAGAAAGTGTGCTAAAAGCAACCAGGTATAGAGAGACGTGGAAAGCCATGATCGCCTACGTCCTGAAAGGGTAGGGCACATAGAATAATAATAATAATTGTGACAAGGAATACATGAAAGAAACCACTAGAAATTTAAAAAATCATATTAACACAAAAAGGGATATTTTGCAAAACGTCACGCTCAGTGCATTCGTTGCTCACCGTAAAATAATTTTCGATTTAAAAAGGCAGCACTGATTAAAAGATAAAGCTATTTACTAAGACTGAAATGTGTATAGGAAGTGCTTTAATTACCAGATAATTCACAGTAAATTTAAGCTCAAGTTTTTATAACATTTTACCTTTCTTGAAATATCTATCATATGTCTGTTGAATATTTAATACTAAAATTGACACAGATGTAAAAAGAAAATGTAACTAAACCAAATTGGCTAGACTCTAAAGAACAAAAAATTCAAATTTCATCGCCACCTTCCATTCCTGCACATCAACGTAAACATCATTTTCATCTATCTATCTATCTATCTATCTATCTATCTATCTATCTATCTCATTCTGTTCATATCTATCTATCTATCTATCTATCTATCTATCTATCTATCTATCTATCTAAGTCTTTTATCTATCTATCTCATTCTGTTCATATCTATCTATCTATCTATCTATCTATCTATCTATCTATCTATCTAAGTCTTTTAATTATCTATCTATCTATCTATCTATCTATCTATCTATCTATCTATCTATCTATCTATCTATCTGCATAATGAACTCACCTGTCGTTTTCGACATAGTGTGATTGTGCCATATGTGACGCTTCAGTCCCGCAAATGACCTGCATACGCGCCCACATATTACAAAAAGGATTTTGTTGTAATATAG
The DNA here is from genome assembly GCA_037127315.1 of Ascarosepion bandense. Classification (NCBI taxonomy): domain Eukaryota; kingdom Metazoa; phylum Mollusca; class Cephalopoda; order Sepiida; family Sepiidae; genus Ascarosepion; species Ascarosepion bandense. The sequence goes on along the minus strand of JBBBDQ010001014.1, from coordinate 3,556,272 downwards.
CAACTGGAATATTTGCTGACGCTATTCTCCGTTACCCTTCGTCTCTTAGTCGGTTAATGCCATTGATTAACTCCGACACGATTATATCCAGTTATTTCTGTCCAAGGCAACTCGCTCGAAATTAGTATGAGGTATATTGACAGTTGAGAGATTACTTTTTAGTTTGTTTTATACTTGTCCCAAGGCTGTCCAACAGTCCTCTGTCTACTGTCAAGTTGGCTATACAAGAGGACCTTATGCATTCTGTCGTTTTTCATCCTTTCAAAGCCACCAGCTCAGCAAAAGTCTCAATTCCACCAATGTTGCTTTGTGCGAGAAGACCAGCGTTCGACACTTTATCGTAAAAAGTATAGCCCCGAACCTCGCGAAGACAGCTTTTTGTGGAAGACATTCAGCTCACTGATATAGGTCCTAGGATCCACGATCATAAGCCCTACGACAGTGTGACCAAAATGACTGTTCTATAAACACGCATGCTGTCTAATTTGATCCCTCCGTCCTTCCATAGGCGGTGGTGAAAATTTCTAAATTCAATTGTAGCTACGGTGATCCAGTTTGTTATTTCGTTGTCAAGGGATGCATCTGTATTCATGTTACTTCCTAAATATATAAATAATTTCACATATTTCAAATTCTTCTAATCAATCTGTATAAAAGTGTATAGGAAGTGATAAGCTAGTATAGGTTGTTAGACACCCCAAATCTGCTTTGGACAAGGAGGCGCTTGGTTGATTACCTCCGTCTTCTTTATGCTAATGAAAAGGGCGAATTCTTTTCATACAACAGAAAAAACGGTTGAAAAATATTTTGGGTTTTCTCTTTGGGTATTGCTATAAGTGCAACATAATCTGCAAACGGTAAATCACGAATGACGCCAGTTCGAAGAATTATTTTAGCTTTGAACTGATGATGGTCGAAAAGGCCACGACTGGTTGAAAATTGAAATGTAACACCAGTGTCTGGTGTCACCAAAGGCATATTTGAGCGTTACTGTGAAGAACAGAGCAAAGAGAACAGGGCTCATGACACTTGTAACCTCAAAGGAATCATAGAACTGTCCATTATATATATATATATATATATATATATATATAGTCATCCGCAGACAGATCTGTTTCGCTGTATGACAGCTCATCAGTACGGATAGACTCCGATTGCTTTTAACCCAGGATTGAAACCCGAGCGAAGTGGCGTCAGTCGGCGATTCTACCTCTGGGTCATGGGCGCACGGTAGAAGAAGGCACACTTTTTAGCATGTATATTGTCATTATACACGCCTAATAGATAGTGTGCTCTAATTCTTTAGTGAATGAGCGATGCGTACATACCAGAGTAGCTACTGTTTTTTAAAGTTTTCCATTCTTCCAGAGTGTTCAATCAGGGTGTGAGAGCGTAAATAGTCATCCGCAGACAGAAAGGTTATTTCCAATATATATATATATTGGAAATAACCTGCAAACGGTAAATACGGTAGGAATAAAGCAAGAAAGGTTATTTGCAATATATATATATATATATATATATATATATATATATATATATATATATTGGAAATAACATTTCTTTCAGGTATCTTTCATTATCGGCCGTATTCAATGGAAAATATATATGCATCATCGTTGGCTAAACTTGTTGCCAAGTGTTCTGAGAGAAATAACTCCTATGTGGATGGAGAGCTCTGCCTTTACTTTGGGATCACTTTGTATGTTCTAATTTGGTCATCTTTCTTTTATTCATGATGTTTTTTCATTGACTACTCGTCAGTTGGAAAACGTTGGTATAAAAATTAAAAAAGAATACACAGACACACACACATATGAGTTTTTTAACTTTATTTCATTCTTCCTCTTTCTATCACTCTCTGTCTACACACACACACACACACACACACACACACACACACACACATATATATATATATATATATATATATAAATTAAAATAAATTTTCAAAATTCAAAAATGTTGAATGAACATTTCAACGTGAAATGCCTAAGAGAGAATTTACGTCTCTATCAAAAATAGAGTGATTTTTTTTTAAAATTTTGTGACGTATATTTCTCAAATATTAACCGTTATTTTTTTTCTCCTTTTTAATCTTATTTTTCTTCATTTTGATATATAGACTGTGTTGCTGACGAGACGTGAATTCTCTCTTAGGTATTTCATGTTGAAATATTCATTCAACATTTTTGCATTTTGAATATTTATTTCAATTTATATTGGCTCTGTAATCTTAAGTGCATTGAGCTCTCCTCCTTTATCATTTTTTAATATTAAAATTTTTAATATTAATTAGGATCAGGTTCTTGGAATTTACTTTCTTACTTTTCCGTTTCGGATTAAAGTAAAATAAAAATATATATATAGAGAGAGAGAGAAAGTGAAAGGTATGATATATATATATAAATATATATATACTGGGAATTAAAAGAAAGTAACTTACATTCCCAGGCGAGGCTAGGACCCCTAATAGCTTAAGAGAAAAATGTAATTTATGTTTGACAGAAAAATTAAAACTTTTAAATTTAAAACCAAAATATACTTCTAAACAAACGAAGGGAGATCATATATATATATATGTGTCATCATAGAAATAAGTATAAATTACAATAATTATCCTATTCCCCCAATTAGTCCCAATAAAATTTTAAAAAAATTTTGTCCAAGCAGTTACTTCCCCACCACCTACCACGACTAACTGAAAGGTCAGGCCGCACACCTTCCACTACTAAGGAGAAACTACTTCTTCTTGTTCTATGTGCCCTCTCCCTTCAGGACGTAGGCGATCATGGATCTCCACGTCTCCCTATCCCTTGTGGCTCTTAGCATGTTTGTTCCTGTTGCTCCTGGCAACCCCCGTTCCGTCATCCACCTGATCAGACCCTGCAAATATGTTATCCGCTGCCTTCCTCTGTCTCTCCTTCCTTCTATCTGTCCAGTCAGTATCAGTTTCTCCAGGCTCTCCTTCCTCATTGCATGTCCCAGGAACCTCAATTGTCTCTTCCTGATGCTCAGCATCAATTTCCTTTTTGTTGCCATTCTTTCTAACACTTCGTCGTTGCTTGTATGCTCAGTCCACGATATCCGTAGCATCCTTCTGTAAAACCACATTTCGGCCGCTTCCAGTTTTGTCCTCATTTTCGATGATATTGTCCAGCATTCACATCCGTACTGAAGAACTGACATCACGTAGCAGTCTAGCACTCTTTTCTTCGTTTCTATTGAGATTTCCCTGTGTGTTAGTATTTTGCTCATCTTCTGGAACGCGTCCTTTGCCATGCCAATTCGCCTTCGGATCTCCGTGTCGCACTTTCCATCTCCTGTTAGAACACTTCCTAGGTACTTAAATTCTTGAACTTGTTTGATTCTGTTATCCCCTAAACCAATAAAAGCCCAAACATCCCAACCCCTTCATTTACCTAAGCTAACCTCTGTGCTTAGAATTTTCCCTCATTCTCTGTTTATAAGGGTCTAAGAATTCATGCCTTAAAATGATATGTTGAAAATGGCTATTTCTCCACTAATTTTTATCTGAATTTACAGATAAATAAAGAAATAGATAGATAGATAGATATTAACAGACTGAACAAGATAGATAGATAGATAGATAGATAGATAGATAGATAGATAGATAGATAGATAGATAGATAGATAGATAGATATGAAAAGACTAAGATAGAAAGACAGAATTTTAGCCCCGATAACGAAGGTAGGAATAAAGCAAGAAATCGATTTAAAAAAGATCATAAGAAATAGCTTACTGAGAAAACTTCCCTTTAAACTTTTGTGAGTTTTTTTTCTTTTGAGTGGGTGGGGGTGAAACAAACACTAAATGTCAGTCTTTCCAAAACACTCGTGAACGTTGAAAAATTATTCTAGTAACGTGAATCAAAAAATTAATTTCCATAATATGAAGAGATTTACAATGTAATGATTGGTAAAAGATTTTTCAATTGGTTTTTATTACATTTCCAGTTTTGTTTTTATTCATTTCAATTTTATTTCCCCGCATCAATTTCTTGTAGACATTCAACTTTCCAAATATTTAAAAAAAATCAATTGCTTCTTAGAAGTCTTCGATCAAAACAAATCTAGTCTCTTTCGAATGAGAGGGGGAATATAATAACCAGTGAATGAACAGAGGGGGATATCATTTCAAACATACGCACCGGAATGGGGGCGCTAGAGGGTGTCGTCAGTGATATCATCGCGAGGATCACTAGGGGGTTTCGGGTCTTTCAACATCATACCCCCCTCATCGCGCCGACCCGACCAGAGATGATCAGCCTCCGGCCCACCCTCGATAAGCGCTTTCAGACACTGGAAAATTACGTTTAGCCCCGGTACGAAACCCAGAAAAGTAAAAGATCATAAAAGCGATACGTTCGAGATTGATGCAGACACCATATCACCGTCGCAATATCATTCAAATTGCAATTCAAACATACGCACCGTAATGGGGGCGCTAGAGGGTGTCGTCAGTGATGTCATCGCGAGGATCACTAGGGGGTTTCGGGTCTTTCAACATCATATCCCCCTCATCGCGCCGACCCGACCAGAGATGATCAGCCTCCGGCCCACCCTCGATAAGCGCTTTCAGACACTGGAAAATTACGTTTAGGCCAGATACGAAACCCAGAAAAGTAAAAGATCATAAAAGCGATACGTTCGAGATTGATGCAGACACCATATCACCGTCGCAATATCATTCAAATTGCAATTCAAACATACTCACCGTAATGGGGGCACTAGAGGGTGTCGCCAGTGATGTCATCGCGAGGATCACTAGGGGGTTTCGTCTCTTTCAACATCCTACCCACCTCACCGCGCCGACCCGACCAGAGATGATCAGCCTCCGGCTCACCCTCGATAATCGCTTTCAGACACTGGAAAATTACGTTTAGGCCTGGTACGAAGCCCTGCAAATGCTTCCGATTGGCGACAGTCAGAGCCACTTTCCATTTAGAGGCGAACTGGACATGAGCTCGTCCGAAACATTAATTTAGACGTAGAATTTCGGGGAATTTTAGGTAACAATTTGGAATCCAGGCACACTCTCTTTTGATCCATAACCAATTAGCTGTTCTTTCCGCTGTTTCGGTTATGGATTTGAGTGCTTTTCTTTTTTTTTACTCCCACTATCTCAATTGGCGAGTAAAAAAAACGAATCTGTGAGAGTAAGAGAACCGTCTTTTAAAATAGAAATACAATGCAAAAAGAGGGTTAGAATGTACGGAATTCAAAAAGAAAGGAGATGGGTGATAATCTTCGAGTAGAGAAAAAAAATTGAAATTTAAAAAAGGCAGTCGGAAAAGAACGCGCGGTTTCGAGTGTAAAGTTTTTGACAAAAGTTTTTAGCGAGGAGTTTTTTTTTTAATCACTTCAGAAATATGTCAGCGCAGAAAAAAAATCAAGAACGAAATCCCATTAGATTAAATGAATTCTCTTGCAACAAAAATCAATCTAATTTCTGAGGTTCAGTCAGTTAAGTGCCATACGTGATAAACGCTTGGGTGATCATGTCTCAAAAGACTGACTGACTGGGCAGAAGATTATCCCGCAGTAGGTTGCCATTGCTTTCTGCGGTAGACTGGTTGCCGACCAAGGCTATAGAACCCAATCTGTCCTGTTATTTAACCCATAACTAGAAGGAAGAGACGGATTAATACCTTTCCCAATGGTATTTGCGCGTAAGTAAATACAATTGATTCAGCTGGAATTCGAACTCAGCTCCCCATCTTTTCGTTCCGAGCCGATATCCACTGCACCACAAAGCACATCCTGCTTCTTAGAAGTCTTCGATCAAAACAAATCTAGTCTCTTTCGAATGAGAGGGGGAATATAATAACCAGTGAATGAACAGAGGGGGATAAAGTAATAGTAAAAGAGAGGAAGAAGGGAATGTTGGCGAGTAAAAAAAATGAATCTGTGAGAGTAAGAGAACCGTCTTTTAAAATAGAAATACAATGCAAAAAGAGGGTTAGAATGTACGGAATTCAAAAAGAAAGGAGATGGGTGATAATCTTCGAGCAGAAAACAGTTCTGAGATTAGGTACTCTTCGAGCAGAGAAGTTCTGAGATTAGGTACTTTTTTAATCAACGCAACATTTTTAGACTATTCAACAACTCAGCGCTTTGAAAGATATATTCTTCGGCCTTTCTAAGGAGTATACTAAATCTAGTTGTTGTGGATTTTTGTTTAGAAAACCACACAATATAATAATAGCAAAAACATACATGTGAGGAAAAATGTAAATATATTGAATAAAAGATATACAACCTGTACACGGTTAGTAGATTCAGGAATACTTGTTAGTAGGAGTCAAATATATGCAAGAAGTAAGTCCGGGTAATAGTCTATATTCTTGCGGACCAACGAGCGGCGGTTCAACCGCCCTGACAAACACCAACTTTAACAACAACAACAACCCGTTCGGTGGAGGAAGGATTATTTGTATACCATGGAAATGTCCATAGAGTATGTGAATAAGGGTGACTCCCCAACACTAGTGATCCTTAATATTTGCATAATGTTGTTCATTTGCATTTTTTCAATCTGCAAAAAAAAAGAAAAAAAAGAAGGCTATAATGTTTTATCAACTATCAGTCACATTTCTTCAAATGAGAGGAGAAAATTTCATTTACAGAGCTTTTCCCAAAAGCTGCTACTTTATGGAACAGACTCCCACGTGGTTGCTTTTCTTTAACATTGTAATTTTAAGTTATTTAAGTGAAGCGTTGGAGGCATGATGGGGTAATGGTTAGCGGCTCAGACTGAGGAATCAGAGATCGGAGTTCAAATTCAAGTCGAGTTCATTGCATTCACTTACTTTCTAATACTGTTAGGAAGAGAAAGATTCTATTTCTTTCTCACAGGTATAGATAAATAGCAGAGAAAAATCGAATCATATATCCTTGATTAGCAATCAGTCTAGGAGGAGTAGAAAAATAAATTCTAAATTCAACGTTGTAGGTCTTGTTTATTTAACTTCTTAAAGGAAGGATGGTAGTAACCTCAACCTGATCCGGTTGAAAAAGGAACCGGAAAACTATTGCAGTATTCTGCTTCGGGAATCACCATGAACTACAATTGTGAGATGAAGGGGAGCAAAACACGCTAACCGAATAAATGATGAGCAAATCAACAATTAATCGTTATCTATCCTTCTAATCCTCATAATCATCACTTCCTTCCGTTTTCATGTATGCCACAAGGCTCATTTATCACCCCTCTGAAGGTGGCTCACGTGAGACGCAAACTTAGAGACAGCATAATAAAAAAGTATCCGTCTGCTTCTAGTTTTGAATATGTTTTTATTCAATGCTATTTCATATTCTTTGACTTCGATGAGCATTCATCTAAAAAATTCGTTGTAATTCATGAGTTTATCATTTTTGGCATGATTCTTACGAAATCAAATCATTTAAAAAGACGAACACTTTAATCATGTATTAGTTAATTAACTAGTGAAGTGGAATTATTTCGAACTATTGATATAGCGACGCATTTCATTTTGAAAGAAAAATAAACGGTAAAAGACAATAGATCCCAATAGACAGTAGAAAATAAACAAGCAACCATTTTCAAAAATTGGCTACGAAAAACATGCTGCAGTTGGTTTAAAAAAATTAAACACACACGCATACTCACACGCACACATGCACGCACACATGCACACACATACACACATACACCCCCCACATATATATATGTATATGATTTTTTTCCAATTTGACTTTAATTTTATCAACTACTCCAATATATATATGAAATTAAAGCCAAAATACGATGTTTAGAACGGGTGATGATTAAACATAAGACATTCATTGCCTGTCATATTTAACAATATATATATATATATATATATATATATATATATATATATATTATTATTATTACTTATTCATAAATTATAACATGGATATGTTACAATATCACTACAAAAGTAGCTATTCTGTTTCGACACTTTTGTGTCTTTTCGACACAAATGTGTCACAACAGGATAGCTACTTTTTTAGTGATATTGTAACATATCCATGTTATAATTTATGAATAAATAATATTATTAGCTCCACTTTTGTACTGAGCACTTTTTTAAAAATAGTGTTTCTTGAAACAACGAATATTATTCCAACAATACTTACATATATATATATATACATATAAATATCGAGAGAGAGAGGGAGAGAAAGAGAGAGAATGAGAGAGAGAGAGTTCGATTTTGTTTGTCAAAAAAATCTCTTGTTTGCATTAATATGGAAGAAAGAGAGAGAAGAGAATCACAGAAAAGAGAAAATAGAAGACGTCTTGTCTTGAGTGAGTTTGGTGAAAAACGGTACCAAATGTTGTTCAGGTAATTCTAGGATTAAGAAGGCCAATTTAGTCGGAAGATAGTAACTTTCAATTTATAAGATTGGCACAAAGCAAATATCGAGTCGAACCCACCCAGACATATTCAAATTTGGTAGTGTGCCCTACAAAGACTAGCTTAATAAATAAAGGAGACCATCTAAACAATTGCCAAAAATTAATCAGTATGTAATTGAATGAAAAAGTAAACATTAGACAGACAATTCAAAACATCGAGTTCTATTCGATTGTTATATATATATATATATATATATATATATATGAGAGAGAAATTAAGCCAGACACGTTATTTCATGGTGAATCCGAAATGTAGGCCTATTTCAGGGGAACCATCATCAGCTTCCGTCTTTATTTTACAAAGAATTTTACACGAATATATATACATGCAATTTGTTATATATATTATATTATTTATGTATTATATATTTGTGGTACTGATATATATTTATATACATACACATTTTACACACGCACACACACAGACACACACACACACACACATATATATATATAGATATATAGATATATTATATTAAAAGTGTCGAAACAGGATAGCTACTTTTGTAGTGATATTGTAACATATCCATGTTATAATTTATGAATAAATAATGTTATTAGCTCCACTTTTGTATTGAGCACTTTTTTAAAAATAGTGTTTCTTGAAACAACGAATTTTATATCAACAATACTTATATATATATATATATATATATATATATATATATATCGAGAGAGAGAGAGGGAGAGAAAGAGAGTGAGAGTGAGAGAGAGAGGTCGATTTTGTTTGTCAAAAAAATCTCTTGTTATATATATATAATAATATATATACATTATATTTTTTATGAAAAACTCATTACAAAATCTTTCGATTGTCTGTAAGCGTATTTGAAATCACAACCTGTGACACAGCGTCTGGTAATGTAAATATTTTCAAACTGAACAGTTTCGCTTCTAGCAATCACCATCTGAGAGTCGTAGTTTCTGCTAAAGCACGCCTACGAAAATCATCGATTTTACGCGCAAAATACGCTGCCTTCTAGACGATGAGGATAGGAAATTTAGTAATAGAGAACAAAGCAAGCACCAAGTGAAAAACATTTAAGCACTTTGTGAAATGAATACTTCGAATGTCTTTTCTGGTTAAATTTCTTCAAAGAGGAATTATCATTCTTTACAGGCAGACTGTTGTGGTTATTTTTAATTTTAAGACAATAACCCGGGTGTAAATAAATATAAAGTTTGATAACTTCTAATCGCGTGAATTTAAACAGAAATTATCGAAACACTACCGACCCGAGGTTATCCACAAATAAAGGCAGTCGAAAAAAAAACTTTTGTAAAAATTGTCATGGATATCAAAGCACCTGGTGTTCCTCTAAAGTTAATTCCAGCTGACATACCACTCAAGACGACAATCAGTTCCTGTAGGGAAATGCTTCTCTACAACCGATGAGAGCAGAACATTATTTACATGGCGAAAAAGGGGAGGACAAGACAAACGCAGCTAATAAACAGTATCTTACTCATCGATATAATTTTTTTTTAATCATTTCACCCCAAGCAAGGCATTCCACTGCCACTATTGCGCTTGGGGATACATAGAAAGAGTGGATATAGGAAATGTCAGAAGGGAGGTGATAGGTAGTTGGGAGGATGGGAAGAGTGTTTGAAAGAATGGAAGCGAGTCAGTTTGTTAGGAGGTGTATATTGACCTTACATTTAAACTCCTGGAGATTTTAGCCGTCGGGGAGCAGTCATGTGGAAGGGAATTCGACAGTCGGGAAGTGCGAGAAAAGAAACTGTTGGAGTAGAAGTTGCGGTTAGCTAATAAACGGTATCTTACTCATCGATATATATTTTTTTTAATCATTTCACCCCAGCAAGGCATTCCACTGCCACTATTGCGCTTGGGGATACATAGGGGAAGGTAGATAGAAAGTGTGGTTAGATATAGGAAATGTCAGAAGGGAGGTGATAGATAGTTGGGTGAGTGGGAAGAGTGTTTGAAAGAATGGAAGCGATTTTTTTTGTTAGGAGGTGTCTATTGACCTTACATTTAAACTCCTGGAGATTTTAGCCGTCGGGGATGCAGTCATGTAGAAGGGAATTCGACAGTCGGGAAGTGCGAGAAAAGAAACTGTTGGAGTAGAAGTTGCGGTTGCATTTTATCGGTTTCACTGTAAAGGGGTGGGATCTAGTTGCTAATCTAGTATCTCGTGCAAATTTGAACCTAGGGGTCACCAGTGATCTAAGTTCATTGGAGCAGAAGCCGTGAAAGTATTTATAGAAGAGACACAGGAAAGCCACGTCGCGCCGGTGAGAGAGAGACTGCAGGCGGTCTGCCTAGTCGGTATCGATCAGATTACAGACCCTCCGCTGTACCTTGTCAAGAAGCCCAAGGAGAATTAAGATATTATTTTAAAATAATCATTTTTTTATAAGAGATTCAATTTAGAAATTATGTTACGAGCAAGAGGCATCATAAAGGTTACTAAATAATACAAGTAAATGGTAAAAAGTGTTTATCAGAAAATTTCGAAGAATATGTTTTACTTTAGTTAACAGGCTAGTTTATTTAGTTTTTAATATCCTCAGGAAGGAGAGTAGAAACGAAAATTCAATAGAATCAGAATGAATATTAACTGATCTAAACTTATTTATAAATGGAAATTTGTCTCTGTGTGTGTGTATGTGCGTGTGTGTCTCTGTGTGTGTGTCCGTTACCTATAGACTCCGAAACGGCTGAATCGATTTTACTTCAAAATTTACACAGTTGTACTATAAGCGTCTGTGAGTGTTCTTAGCTAGGTTTTGTGTCGAGGTATCCTCGATAAATATCGAAAATCGATAATCGAAAAAATCGGGTTATAAAAGGAGTGGTTCGATTTTAATCAAATTTGATACACTCATACACATAAGAAACGATATTCAGAAGTTTCCAAGTTGCAGTTCTTACAATAGTGCAGAAAATCGATAATATATATATATATAAGGCAAAATCTTTGTCTGTGTGTTTGTTTATCTGCCTGAATGTCTGTATTTTTTCAGCTCTTTTATTTTAGTATTTGCTTCGGGTTTGGCTCTAAGTAGGTGTAATTGTAGGTCTTAGTCTCAGACATGATACCATTTACTCAGGGGACTTAACTAGCCTTCAAAATTCAGTTTACGACGAAAAACACTTATTTGATGTCGATAACAGGAAATCAAAATTTGACTTACATCCATTCATTTTTCTTTCAGTCTGCTGTTTCACTTTAAATGGAAACAACTATTGCTTTTTAGTATTTCGTGTCAACGTCCAAAGAGTCTGAGCTCCATTACCATGGATTAGTTTAAAGCTTTCATTGCACCCGAGTAACACCGGGCTATACTGCTAGTCAGTAATAAATAAGAAGCAGATGAGATATCCAAAGATATGGGCAGCAGAAAAAGAACAATCTACTTTGTGTAAATTAACTAAATGTTCAGCAGACATAGAATCACTGAAACAAATAGGAGCAATAAACGATCTGTACTAAATAAGAAAGAAAATATATCTGTACAGAGGGCCAGAAGAACAAATACAGTTCACCCCTTGTAAATTAAATAAAGGGTTAAATAGATTTAGACTACGATGAAACATTACGAGCAATAAATGATCAAAACTAAATGAGAAGAAGACGAGATATCGTTAGACAGGGGCAGAAGAACAAGAACAATTTGCCCGTTGAAAGGATCTTATAGAACAACCAGCCAGTAATCAACTAGAATAGAAGTTGATCCTAACTGATCAAAAAACCACCAAGGCAAATTGGTAGGTGGTTTAAATAATAACCTGGGAGATTCCATTCTGTTACAGGCAAGTCTATTCTAGAAGGAGTGATTGGCTGATAATTTCAGTGTGTGTATTGAGCTCCATGAATATTGAGCACAATATCCACCATTTGTCTTTGGGCCACATAGGGATATGTATTCAGTTACAACCATGTTTATTTTTGTCTACCACCTGGACACATCATCCACCTGATTAGGTCATTCAAATATGTTATCCGTTGCTTTCCCTTGTCTCTTTTTCCTTATATCTGGCCTGTTAGTATCAGATTCTCCAGGCCCTCCTTCCTCATTGTGTGTCCCAGGAACTTCAGCTGTCTCTTCCTGATGCTCAGTATTAATTTCTTTTTTTTTTTCATCATTTCCAAAACCTCATCATTGCTCACATGCTCGATCCATGATATTCGCAGCATTATTCTGTAGAACCACATTTCAGTTGCTTCAAGTTTTTCCTTCATCTTTGATGGTATTGTCCAGCATTCACTGCCATATTGAAGGACGGACATCAATCCAGTACTCTCTTCCCAAGTTCTAGCAAAACTGTCCTGTTTCTTAATACCTTACTCAACTTCTGGAATGCTTCCTTCGCCATGCCAATCCGGATCTCTAAGTCACACTTTCCGTCTTCTGTTATAACGCTTCCCAGGTATTTAAATTTTTGTACCTGCTTAATTCTGGTATCCCCGACGTGTATTTGGCATTTTGGGCTGCCCTTTTGCATTCAGTTTTCGTGCAGTTTATTTCTAGTCCTTTCTTGTTACTTTCTTCTGCTACCTTCTGTAAGAGATCTTGTAGTTTCTTTCCTGTGTCTGCTATCAGCACTGTATCATCTGCGTACCTTAGCTTGTTTAAATTGTGGCTTCCGATTACGAATCCAGGCATAACTTTACATTCATGAAATCGCAATATGAAAAGAGATGTTTCATTTTTGAAGATGAAATTTGACAAGAGTGTTTAGATGTGTTGTGGTGCATTGGATATCGGCTCGGAACGAGAAATCGAGGAGCCGAGTTCGAATTCCAGCCGAATTCATTGCATTCACTTACGCGCAAATACCATTGGGAAAGGTATTAATCCGTCTATTCCTTCCGGTTATGGGTTAAATAACAGGACAGATTGGGTTCTATAGTCTTGGTCTGCAACCAGTCTACCACAGAAAGCAATGGCAGCCTACTGCGGGATAATCTTCTGCCCTGTCAGTCATGTCTCTTTCGAGACATGATCGCGCATGCGTGTATCACGTATGGCACTTAACTGACTGAACATAATAGTTGAAAACAATATAAACTTCTACTGGGTATAAAGTGGGGAATCGGTTTTCTATTGTTATGAAGTAATAAACTGATCCCTCACTAATTACTACTTATTAATATAATGATATATTTAATCTCTTCTCGCTCCAGCTATGGGCTAAATAGCAGGATAGATTGGGTTCTATAGCTTTTGTTGGCAACCAGTCTACCGCAGAATGTAATGACAACCTACTTCGCGATAATCTTCTGCCTAGTCAGTGATGTCTCTTTCGAGACATGATCGCCCAAGCGTGTATCACGTATCGCACTTAACTGACTGTTTAGATGCAGGAAGAGTTCCACAAACGAGTAGGGCAAAAGAAGAAACTATTGGTAAAGAACATCCGAGTTAGTAAATTCAGAGATAAATTATGATACGACATCTGATATACTCCATCGATAAAACGAAGATTTAATATCTCTGACGAATGAAGTTGTTCTATGGAAACAGTTATAAACATATCACTACCTCTGAATGCTTTAATTATTCTATCACAGTTTAAAAAAAAAGAATCTCTACGTTTCAAGACAATGAGATTCAAGATCAAACCATGAATTATTTAGCCACGAGCAACGTTTCTTTTCTCTATTCAGAATATGTAATATATATCAGCTGCAAAAATGCATTTAAGCTAAAATATTGTATATTCTTTTTTAGATCTTGCTTAGGAATAATAACGTCTTTTCTTCCACGCGTGTCATGTTGAAATGCGGCGAAATAACATGGCCTTAAGCACGGGTTATTTATGCATCCACTAGAGATAATGAACACAATAGGAATCGCTGTCAAAAAAGGAAAGTTGTTACGGATTGATAATTTGATAGCAAGAAGCTTCAATGTACAATGGCATGAAGCAAGAGTCAGCTTTTTTCATTTCTAATTCAGCATATATCTCTGTTATAGGAAATAGGAAAATCTTCTAGTCTCATTGATGTCTATTATAAGTGAAGAATTTATGTTTAACTATAGTTTTGTAGTCAGTTAAGTGCTATACGTGATACACGCATGGGCACTCATTTCTCGAAAGAGTCATGACTGACTGGGCAGAAGATTATCCCGAAGTAGGTTGTCATTACATTCTGCGGTAGACTGGTTGCCAGCCAAGGCTATAGAAACCAATCTGTCCTGTTATTTGACTCATAGCTAGAGAGGAGAGATGTATTATATTATTACGTAGTAACTAGTGGGGGATCAATTTATTACTTCATAACATAAAAAACCGATCCCCCATTTTATACCCAGTAGAAGTTTTAATCATGTTTCCAACTATTATATACAGTCAGTCAATTATGTGCCATTCGTGATGCACGCTTTCGGCGATCATGTCTCTTTCGAGAGATGACTGACTGGGTAGAAGATTATCCCGCAGTAGGTTGTCATTACTTTCTGCGGTAGACTGGTTGCCTGCCAAAGTTATAGAACCCAATCTGTCCCATTATTCTGAATATCGTTTCTTAAGTCTTTGTCTATATGTGTATCAAATTTGATTAAAATCGAACCAATCCTTTGATAATTCAATTTTTTCGATTATCGATTTTCGATATTTATCGGGGGTAACTCGATACAAAACCTAGCTAAGAACACTCGCAGACGCTTATAGTACAACTGTGTAAATGTTCAAGAAAATCGGTTCAGCCATTTCGGAGTCTATAGGTAACGGATACACACACACAGACAAAGTTCCATTTATAAATAAGTTTAGATAAAAAAAATGACTATTCACTCAAAAGTAAGTATCTCTTGGAAATAATGTTTAAACAAATAGATTTAAATAAATATGTCGGTGAATACCAATTTCGTAAATTTCCGTATAATTTCGTAATATAACAGACAATATATATAATATATATACAATATATAATATATATACAATATATAATATATATACAATATATATTATATATACAATATATAATATATATACAATATATAAAATATATAACGGCGTCTGCAATTCGGTGACTGTTATCATCACATAGCAATATTTTATGTCAACACAAGATAATATCATCTTTGATGGTGGCTGTCATTAAGTAACGTTCCTGTAACCTCTCTGAAAATGGCTCATGTGAGCCGAAAGCTTAGTACCAGCATAATAAAAAATATCCAAATGTTAGACAATTTTTGTCTTTATTTTCACCTGAAATAAAAGCCAAAATACGAGGTTTACACGGCTCATGATTGAACATAATAGATATTCATTGTCTGTTATATTTAACAATATATGTTCAGAAATTATCTGCTGCCTCAATACACTATCTATCTATATATTTATTTTGTTTGACTGATTCATATGATCATATACATAAGATATTAGGTCATTGTAAAGGACTGTTCGATTATAGAATTAAAAACAAAATATTACATACACACACCAAGCTATTATCCTTAGAACGAGAAAGAGGGGAACCGAGTTCGAATTCCAGTTGAATTCCTTGCATTAACTTACACGCAAATACTTTTGGGAAAGGTATTAATCCGTCTCATCCAATAGCAGGACAGATTGGGTTCTATATCCTTAGTCGGCTACCAGTCTACCGTAGAAAGTAAAGGCAACCTACTGCTGGATAATCTTCTGCCCAGTCAGTGATGTCTCTTTTGAGACATGATCACCCAAGCGTGTATCACGTATGACACTTAACTGACTGATTGGCATAGTTCCTATTGTTTTGAACAACTGTTTCTCATCTTTATACCAACCTTTTGATTCCTATTCTTTTCGGAAGAAGTTTTTGGACTGACAGTACAGAGATAATTTTTTTGTCATTGAAATTGTTGTGTAGGGATTTTAACAAATGAAAATCCAAAGAAACACAGTCGGGTGAATACATTGCCTGCTAGATGGTTTCCCATTCCAAACTTTTAAGCTTTTTAAAGATCTATATTACAACAAGCGCTCTTGCATGTGTTGGAAAATGACATCTATTTGATTTGCAAATTCAACCTTCTTGAGCCCATATCTGTTCAAATGAAGAAAAGCAGGTGAGATATCGAATTTCAATTACTTAGCCTTCGATTTCTTCGAAATCTTCTGTTTATTTTCCAGGATGGAAAGTAGAGCCTCTTCATCGGCGTCGTAAGATTAAGTCAAAATCCCCCTAACGAAATAGGCAAAACCACATTCGTTCGACCAAAGAACAGGTGCACGATTTTTGTCATAGTTCTGACGCTTAAATCTTTATTAAATTCATAGAGCTTAATATGGCGAAAATGTAATTTTCCCTGTCAAATCTCTAAGGCATTAATTTGTTGTCAAAACTTCAACACTTAACATATTCAGACACGAAAATGAACGATGCAATATATATATATATGTGTGTGTGTGTGTGTGTGTGCGTATCAATTAATAGATACATAGATACACAGTTAGGCAGTTAAGTACCATACTTGATACACGCTTGGGTGATCATGTCTCAAAAGACTGACTGACTGGGCAGAAGATTATCCCGCAGTAGGTTGCCATTGCTTTCTGCGGTAGACCGGTTGCCGACCAAGACTATAGAACCCAATCTGTCCTGTTATTTAACCCATAACTGGAAGGAATAGACGGATTAATACCTTTTCCAATGGTATTTGCGCGTAAATGAATGCAATGAATTCAGCTGGAATTCGAAATCGGCTCCCCGATTTCTCGTTCCGAGCCGATATCCACTGCACCACACACATATCCGATTGAGAAACTGGGGAGCAGGTTTCATTCGTTACGCGCAAATACCCTTGGAAAAGGCATGACTTCATCTCTTCTCCCTCCAGCTATGTATTGAACAGCAGGACATACTGGGTTCCTTTGCCTTGGTCTGCAACTAGTCTATCAAAAAGACTGGCAACCTACTACAGAAAAAAACCTCCAAACTCTTTCTTCCAACATACCTAAAGCCAGCATGGTAGAGTTAGCTCAGAAGATTAATATGTTGATACGCAGTCTGAAACAAGCGGGGGAAGTGATTTTTGATGTATGCATGACTGACACCTTGATATATCTTATGCATTTAGACGTGTGCGTAATATGTTTGCGTTAATCATTTAAAAGTAATCATTTTTTCTTGTCACGACTTTATTCAAACTATACATTTCCACCACATTTTATCGGAAAAAGAAACAAAAAAGTCAAAAGTTAAAAAATAAAAAACATGTAGGTCAAATCATTTTCGTTTTGCGCGATCGATATTCGCAAACAATGTTCGAAAATCTTAACGCATTTTTGTTTTTCTTGCCGGCATTAAAATACTTCTTCTGACAGGCAAAGTAACGGTGAAACAGTGGTTCTTCAAATTTCATGAATATTTATGAGAGAGTGGAACAAACAAACCGTGTGAGAATCTTCTTCATTTAGTTAATCGACAAACAGTTGCAGAATGGGAGGAAGAAATCACAATTCGCCGAAGAAATTGTCCAGAAAAATTGTAAAATAAGATGTTCGTACTTTTTTTTCGGAATTAAAGGGTGTTGAATAGAGTGAAGAATTTTCTTTTATGGTATTCGCTATAAGGAACAAGAATTCTGATTATTCCATCTATCTAGCGAGCTATGTAGCTATTTATATCAGACCATATATTATTTAGCAATATAACTATTTTCGTGATTCTGCATTGGTTTGTTTGCACGTATATCTTCTACGTTCTTTCAGGACGGAGACGATCATGGCATTCCACGTCTCCCTATCCCTGGTGGCTCTTAGCACGCTTTCTCTCGTTACACCACCAAACCCCGCTCTGCCATCCACTAGCTCAAGCCCATAAATCTAGAATAGAAATGTATAGAAACTAGCATGGCCACAAAATGAGGGATCAGTGTATGTACTGATTATAATATAGAATTGATCCACCATTTTATATGTCCACATTATAATTTCTTACAAACAGTTGGCATATATATTCTTCTTCTATGTGCTCTGTTCTTTCAGGACGTAGGCGATCATGGCTTTCCTCGTCTCCCTATCCCTGGTGGCTCTTAGCACGCTTTCTCTCGTTACACCACCAAACCCCGCTCTGCAACCCACTAGCTCAAGCCCATAAATCTAGAAGAGAAATGTATAGAAACTAGCATGGCCACAAAATGAGGGATCAGTGTATGTACTGATTATAATATAGAATTGATCCCCCATTTTATGTGTCCACATCATAATTTCTTACAAACAGTTGGCATATATATTCTTTTTCTATGTGCTCTGTTCTTTCAGGACGTAGGCGATCATGGCTTTCCACGTCTCCCTATCCCTGGTGGCTCTTAGCACGCTTTCTCTCGTTACACCACCAAACCCCGCTCTGCAACCCACTGGCTCAAGCCCATAAATCTAGAATAGAAATGTATAGAAACTAGCATGGCCACAAAATGAGGGATCAGTGTATGTACTGATTATAATATAGAATTGATCCCCAATTTTATATGTCCACATTATAATTTCTTACAAACAGTTGGCATATATATTCTTCTTCTATGTGCTCTGTTCTTTCAGGACGTAGGCGATCATGGCTTTCCACGTTTCCCTATCCCTGGTGGCTCTTAGCACGCTTTCTCTCGTTACACCACCAAACCCCGCTCTGCAACCC
The DNA here is from genome assembly GCA_037127315.1 of Ascarosepion bandense. NCBI lineage: Eukaryota > Metazoa > Mollusca > Cephalopoda > Sepiida > Sepiidae > Ascarosepion > Ascarosepion bandense. Next base: position 3,537,246 of record JBBBDQ010001014.1, on the reverse strand, counting down.
ACTGGCTCAAGCCCATAAATCTAGAATAGAAATGTATAGAAACTAGCATGGCCACAAAATGAGGGATCAGTGTATGTACTGATTATAATATAGAATTGATCCCCCATTTTATATGTCCACATTATAATTTCTTATAAACAGTTGGCATATATATTCTTCTTCTATGTACTCTGTTCTTTCAGGATGTAGGCGATCATGGCTTTCCACATTTCCCTATCCTGGTGGCTCTTAGCACGCTTTCTCTCGTTACACCACCAAACCCCGCTCTGCCATCCACTAGCTCAAGCCCATAAATCTAGAATAGAAATACAACCTCTGCCTATCTGCTTCCTGCTTTCCTGCCTGTTGGAAATCTTCCTCTATAGTTCCTATATTTAAAAACACTGGAGAACCCTCTGACCCTGCAAATTACCGCCCTATCAGCCTTCTTCCGATCTTTGGCAAAGTGTTCGAAGCCATTATCAACGCCGAGGTGGTTCAGCATCTCACAGCACACAGGCTCCTCTCGGACAAGCAATATGGTTTCCACTTCACCAGGTCTACTGCTGATATGCTAACGACCATCACCGAGTACATATACCAGGCACTCGACAGGAATGGCGAAGCTCGAACCGTTGCATTGGATATATCTAAGGCGTTCGACAGAGTTTGGCATGCTGGCCTTCTATGTAAACTGCGGAGCTATGGTATAACTGGACATTTGTTTGAACTAATCCAGTCATTCCTCTCTAACCGCACAATGAAAGTGGTATTAAACGGACATGCCTCTCAGAACTACCATACAAACGCAGGTGTCCCCCAAGGCTCCATCTTAGGTCCTACACTCTTCCTGATATATATTAATGATCTCCCTGATTCCATAAGAACCCAAATAGGTTTGTACGCCGATGACACCACAGTTTACTCTCGCCTCCAACAAAAATCTGGTGTAGGCGTCAAAGCTAAACTTGCAGCCGAGATTGAAAAAGACCTCCAATCCATATTGGACTGGGGTAAGAAATGGCTAGTAAATTTTAATGCTTCTAAAACGAAGCTACTGTCAATTAACCATCATCGACAATCTCACCTACCTCCCATTAGCATGGACCAGGCTTGCCTCCCAGAGAGTAAAACACTACGCCTCCTTGGTCTCACACTTTCAGCGGACCTCAAATGGAATGACTATATCGAATCCATTGCTAAATCCGCTGCTATGAAAGTCGGTTCTCTGTGTAGGGCCCGGAAGTTTTTTCCGTCTAAATCTATCCTGCACATTTACAAATCTACCATCCGCCCGTGCATTGAATACTGCTGCCATATCTGGTCGGGTGCCCCTGCTGTTCTCCTCGGGCTTCTCGATAAGGTTCAGAGGAGGGTCTGTAATGTGATAGATACCGACTTGGCAGACCGCCTGCAGTCTCTCTCCCACCGGCGAGACGTGGCTTCGCTGTGTCTCTTCTATAAATACTTTCACGGCTTCTGCTCCGATGAACTTAGATCACTGGTGCCCCCTAAATACGAATTTGCACGAGATACTAGATTAGCAACTAGATCCCACCCTTTTACAGTGAAATCAATAAAATGCAGCCGTAACTTCTACTCCAACAGTTTCTTTCCTCGCACTTCCTGACTGTGGAATTCTCTTCCAAAAGATTGCTTCCCCGACGGCTACAATCTCCAGGAGTTTAAATGTAAGGTCAATAGACACCTCCTAACACACTAACCTGCTCCCATTCTATCAAACACTCTTCCCATCTGCCCGACACTCATCCTCGCTATCCTTACTCATCTATCACCTTTCTCCTGACATTCCCGATGTCTATCCACTCCTTCTCTTTACCTTCCCCTATGTAGCCCCATGCGCAATAGTGGCAGTGGAATGCCTTGCTTGGGGTGAGATGATTAAAAAAAAAAAAAAAAAAAAAAAAATATATATTTCCCTATACCTGTTGGCTCTGAGCATGTCTTCTTCTGTTTCAGCATGCAACCCTGATTAGGTCCTTCAAATATGTTGTCCGTTGCTTTCCCCTGTCTCTTTTTTCCTCTATCTGGCCTGTTAGTATCAAGTTCTCCAAGTCCTCCTTTCTCATTGCATGTCCCATGAACTTCAACTGTCTCTTCCTGATGCTCAGTATTAATTTCCTTTTTGTTTCGATCATTTCAACGACCTCATCATTTCTCACATGTTCGATCCATGGTATTCCAAGCATCCTTCTCTAGAGCCACATTTCAGTTGCTTCAAGTTTTTCCTTCATCTTTGATGATATTGTCCAGCATTCACTGCCATATTGATGAACGGACAGCACATAGCAATCCAATACTTTCTTCTTTGTTTCTAGCGAAATTGTCCTGTTTCTTAACACTTTGCTCAACTTTTGGAATGCTTCCTTTGCCATGCCAATTCGCCTTCGGATCTCTGTGTCGCACTTTTCGTCTTCTGTTAAAAAACTTCTCAGGTATTTAATTTCCTATCTATCTATCTATCTATCTATCTATCTATCTATCTATCTATCTATCTATCTATCTATCTATTTCACGGTCTATTCATATCTATCTATCTATCTATCTATCTATCTATCTATCTATCTATCTATCTATCTATCTATCTATCTATCTATCTATATAAAATTAAAAACTGTAATCCCAGTATAATATACACTAACACTGCGATAACCAGAAATTTCAATTACATAACGGTTAGTACATGAAAGTCTGAAGAAGACGTTGCGTATGAAACTTCGAGGCGAGAGGGAGAAATAGTGTGAGAGTTATAAAGGTGTTGAGGATGAATATTTTCTTAAAGATTTCTCGAGTATTCAGGCCGGTAGATAGAAATATACTGTTTAATTGTTTAAAAACCAAAAAACGAAAAAAATATAAAAAAACAAACAAATATCTACTCATATATATGAGTAACCTTTAAAAGTAATATTTAAACAAATAAATGAAAAAATATGCCGCAGTTAATAAATTTCGTAACGTGATCGTGAGGTCTAAGGCACGTCAGATTAAATTGACGTTTTCCATAGCGGACACAGGTTCGTATCCTGCTGGAGAAAGCATGTTTGTTTAACTATATATATATATATATATATGTATCTTTCAGTATCACTTCCATAAGAGAAGGTGAGATTTGGAAAAAAACCGGGGCGCAAATTTATATTTTGTTTGTACTGGATGGCGGCGCCCCCGAGATTTTCTTTCTGAAAAAATTGCTTAAACTTTTTATTAGTGTGGCATTTTTGTAAATCGAAATTGTGGTCAAATTTATTTCTGTAAATCACTAATGCATTCGTTCGATTATTATTTGCGATATCTCCCAAAAGATACATCATACTACCTACCAACTCCATGGCATGTACAATCCAAAACAATTTATCCCATCTAAAAAACACACACATAATAACAAATACCTCGAAAACTATTACGGACTTTGTCAGATCTAAAAAAAAAAAACGAAATCATAATAATGAACAAGCAGGTACATACGAAACAAATTGCTAAAGTTGTTTCTCAATGTATATCGGAGAAACATGTAGAAATCTAAAATACGTATGAATGAACACAAAACAGACATCACTAATAATAATCTAACAAATGCAATTACGATTCACAGAAATAAATTCAACCATAATTTCTATTTAAAAAATGCCATACCAATAAAAAAGAGTTAGTCAGTTAAGTGCCGTACGTGATACACGCCTTGTGCGATCATGTCTCGAAAAAGACATGACTGATAGGGCAGAAGATTATCCCGCAGTAAGTTGCCATTGCTCTCTGCGTTAGACTGCTTGCCAGCCAAGGCTATAGAACCCAATTTGTCCTATTATTTAACTCATAACTGAAGGGAAGAGACGGATTAATACCTTTCCCAAGGGTATTTGTGCGTAAGTGAATGCAAGAAATTCAACTGGAATTCGAACTCAAACACTTTATTCTCGAGAGCGCCGCCATTTAGTACTACCAAAATATCAATTTGCGCCCCGGTTTTTCCTCAATCTCATCTTTTCTAATGGAAATATATATATATATATGCTGCTAAGAAAATCGGTTCTCTGTGTAGGGCCAGGAAATTTTTTTCCGCCTGAAACTATCCTGCACATATACAATCTACCATCCGCCCCTGCATTGAATACTGCTGCCATATCTGGTCAGGTGTTCCTGCTATCCACTTGGGTGTTCTTGACAAAATCAAACGGAGAATGTGTCATGTGATAGATTCCGACTTGTCAGCTCAGATACAAACACTTTCTCACCGGCACAGTGTGGCTTCCCTGTGTCTCTTCTACAAATACTTTCACGGCTACTGCTCTGATGAACTTAGCTCACTGGTGCCCCCAATATATAAATTTACTCGAGTCACAAGATTAGCCAACTAGGTCCCACCCTTTTACTGTGAAATCAATAAATTGTAAACGCAAATTCTACTCCATCAGCTTCTTTTCTCGCACTTCCCAACTGTGGATTTCTCTTCCATTTACTTGCTTTGCCGACAGCTATAATCTCCAAAGATTTAAATGTAGAGTCAATAGTCATCTCCAATCTCACTAAACTTCACCTTCTCTCTCATGCTTCTTTCTCCGTCCACTCCACTTTCATTAGTATTCTCATGTTTCTCTTTCCCACCTCCTGACATCCCCTATAACCTGTCACTTTTTCTCATAACTTTCCTCCTATGTAACCCCCTGCAAAACAGCTACAATAAAATGGCTTGCTTGGGGTGATATGATTATAATATATATATATATATATATATATATATATATATATATATATATATGCATTCATCAAAAGGGTAATTAAAACCTGATAGATTGTGACGTTCTCTGTTCGTCATCAATCCGTTGGTTTTTAGATAATCGAAAAAAATAAATTCCTCCACGATACAACAACTCTGTTGTACGAGACAGTTTTTCTCTCCTGAATCTATCTTACGCTAGCAGTATAGCCCGGCGTTGCTCGGGTGTAATGAAAGCTTTAAAACTAATCCATGGTCCTGGAGCTCAGACACAGCCTAAAGAATATTTGTGTGAAGTTTGGTGAGAATCGGATAAAAATTGTGGATTTGTATAAAGGGTATACAGACAGATAAACAGGCACACACACAAACATCTTGCCTCATATATATATATATATATATATATATATATATATATATATATATATGTGTGTGTGTATATATATGCATTCATCAAAAGGGTAATTAAAACCTGATAGATTGTGACGTTCTCTGTTCATCATCAATCCGTTGGTGTTTTCATATTCGAAAAAAATAAATGTTTTTCTTTACTTGTTTCGCCATAAATTGCAATTTGAAATTCAGCAATTCTCTTAATTGTAATCGGAGAGAAATAATCGGCTTGAGTTTCTTTCATTGGAATGAGAACATTTGATTGTGATCAAATATCAAGCAGGCGAAACTCAAAGGCCAAAACCGTAATGACATTCATTAGGATTGGTTCAATTTCCACCAATCAAATAGATTTTTTTAACAAATTCCTCAAAGTAACTGTAACTATTATCTTTAACTATCTTTCTATTTTCATCTACCTCAGTCTGTCCATTTCAATTTACCTAAGTATTTATCTCTCTCTTTCTGTCTCGGTTTGTATCTATTTAGTTGTATCTATTTCTGTGTTCATAGCATCTGTTTAAATTATTTATATCTATGCATTAATTAATGTATCTCTCTATATTTTTATATTTTTGTCCGTTTTCTATTAGTCTATCATTTGTATAACTCATTTTGTAAGTCTATATATCCGTCTCACTATCAATCTGTCTGTCGGTCTGTAAAATATATATCTCAGCTTATATTTTGTTTTCAAAACATTTTATTACATTTTCATTCCCTAGTATTTTCTTTACACACCTACACCCTCCACACACACACTAAAGAAAAAGTTTCCCTAGAACCTTTTTGAATTTACTTAAGATTAATCGTATATGTAATATTGCTAGATTACAATTGCCCATTATATATATGTATGTATGTATGGATGGATGTATATGCAAATGTATACTCATTTATAATCTCAGGAAAAGAAGAGTATGAAAATAAATAAAGAAATAATGTCCCCGAGAATGCCGCCATCAAATATTATCAAAATATTGATCCCCTCTCTGGTTTTTTGCCAATGTCACCTATCGAAATACAAACAATACTTTTCCAAATCAACAAAAAATTGTAAGAAAACAGGAAATTTCCATCTCTTTTCAACATCCGATGACATAGACTGCACATATAAAAAATGCTTTTTAAACATGAACTATGACATATATATATATACAGTGGGGAAAATAAGTGTTGGACACATCCCATTATTCTTTATTTAACACATTTTTTATGCAGCGAATAACGCGAAAATTTAACAAGAAATAGTTACTCATTTAACAATAACAAATAACTTTAGAAATTGGAACATTTTAATGCATAACAAAAATTATATAATAAAAACGAGAATAGCCTGGAAAAAAAGTGTTGGACACACTAACACAATTTCATCTAATATTTAGTTGAAAACCCCTTATTGGCTATTACAGCTTCGAGGCGTTTTCTATACGACGAAACTAATTTGTGACAACGATTAGGCGAGATTTTGGCCCACTCTTCAACACATACTTTCTTCAAATCTTGAATATTACGTGGATCTCGTAATATATATATATATATATATATATATATATAAAATTTTGGCGGTTAATCTTATGAACATTCATGAGCCTTTTTGTTTAATAGCCAAAATATGTCTTTATATATACCGTATATTTAAAATAATATAATAATAACAATATTCATTTCAAATCTTTACCTTAATAAAGTCCGCCATGGGACGAAACACGTAGGTAAGAAAAAAATTTTTTTTCTTGCACACACACACACACACACACATACACACACACATATATATATATATATATATATAGAGAGAGAGAGAGAGAAGGAGATATATCATAATGGTGCCCTCATCTTACTATATATAATTGCCTGTGTGACTTCCGGAAGGTAGTTAACAGGATCCAAGTACGGAAGTTGACTACAGAAAGTACGCAGTTAAAGTCAGTTACTAGTCAGGCAATAAGCAGCGTAACTGTACCGTTCGGACTTTTTTCTTGCACACACACACACACACACACATACATATATATATATATATAGAGAGAGAGAGAGAGAGAGAGAGAGAGAGAGAGAGAGAGAGAGAGAGAGATATACCATAATGGTGCCATCATCTTACTATATATAATTGCTTGTGTGACTTCCGGAAGGTAGTTAACAGGATCCAAGTACGGAAGGTGACTACAGCAAGTACGCAGTTAAAGTCAGCTACTTGTCAGGCAATAAGCAGCGTAACCGTACCGTTCGGACTTTCTTATTTCTTTTTACTCATTGCTAACATTTACCTTGTACATATGTTCTTGTTATACTAATACACTGTTTGGAACTTACCTTCTGTGTTTCCGTGTCTTACTTCCGGCCAAAACGATCACTACAACTTTGCGGCGAAGTATCGCCACTACAACCCCCCACAACAAATTGGCGACGAAATTTCACAACATCTATACGTATAAATGTTCTATGGAATGATTGTGTGTTAACGTTACTTATACAACACAACAATGCTATGCATGTCTTCCTTGGATGTCAATACAAGTCTATAGGTTCGCTTGCATACGATCGTATGGATAGCAAACATCATCCTTCGTTGCATTACCTCAAGGTGACACAATACCTTCATGAGATACAGCTCACCTTCATTAGTAAACTAACAGTATAGCTCGGCGTTACCCGGATGTAATGAAAGCTTTAAAACTATGGTCCTGCAGCTCAGACTCAATCTAAAGAATATTTGTGTGAAGTTTGGTGAGAATCGGATAAAAATTGCGGATTTGTATAAAGGACATACAGACAGATAAACAGACACACACACAAACATCTTGCCTTATATATATATATATATATATATATATATTCTCGATTTTCTGCACTATTGTAAGAACTGCAACCTTGAAATTTCTGAATATCGTTTCTTATGTCTTTATCTATGAGTGTATCAAATTTGATTAAAATCAAACCACTCCTTCTATAACCCGATTTTTCGATTATCGATTTTCGATATTTATTGGAGGTACCTCGACACAAAACCTAGCTAAGGACACTGGCAGATGCTTATAGTAGAACTGTGTAAATTTTCAAGAGAATCGGTTCAGCCGATTCGGAGTCTATAGGTAACGGACACACACACGCAGACAAAGTTCCATTTATAAATAAGTTTAGATTTACATAGATAGATGTAAGATCTATTAGAATTTAAATTATATGTCAGAATGCATTTTGAGAGGCTTTTGTAGATGTGTATAGACGTCAGTAACGGATAGTTTCGGTAAATTAGGAGAGTGGAAGAGAATTTTAGTTTTTGAATGGATGGTTTTAAAATAAAGAATCTCGTTTTTGTTCCAGTAGCAGTGTTCGTGTTTATTCCTATTCATTGATGCTAGCCAATATACAGCACTGTGCAAAAGTATTAGGACAAGAACTATTTGATCTTGTATAAGGCATCAAAATAATTGCGACAATTTACCAATCGCACCTAGTATATATACAGAACTGTGCAAAAGATTTAGGACAAGAACTATTTGATCTTGTATAAGGCATCAAAATAATTGCGACAATTTACCAATCGCACCTAGTATATATACAGCACTGTGCAAAAGTATTAGGACAAGAACTATTTGATCTTTTATGAGGCGTCAAAATAATTGCGACAATTTACCAATCGCACCTAGTATATATACAGCACTGTGCAAAAGTATTAGGACAAGAACTATTTGATCTTTTATGAGGCATATTGACAGAAAATAAACAATTTTATTATCGTAATTTTATTTGATTTACTCAACAAATGCTTTAAAAGAAAAAAAAATACTTGTTAGAAAATAAATTTAATATTTAGTATAATAGCCTTTTGCTTTGATCACAGCCTTCATTCTGTCAGGCATTGACATCACAAGCTTCTTCAATGTGAATAATGTTATCTTCTGCCAAGCAGCTTGTATTTGTTCACAAAGTGTATCTTGCGAAGTAACATTAGATTTATCAATTGGAGAGTGGGAAACAAGAAAAAGTCAGTCATATCCAAGGATAATAAAATAATGAGTAGTTTCAAAATAACTTGTTTAATAGAAAATAGGAAACATTAAATATAACATCTAGTTTTAAATAATCAATATTTATTAGCAATTTAGTTGGCTTCTCAACCAGTATTTGAATTTCAGTAAGGTTTTTAGGAAAATGACCCCTGTGCAAAAGGGTTAGGACAGGGGTGATTTTAAACTTAATTTTGATGCCTCATAAAAGATAAAATAATTGTTGTCCTAATACTTTTGCCCGGTACTGTATATTCTGGTTGTTTTTGTTTTTTGTTCTTATGTTTAGTGGAGTTGTCTTTGAAATTATGCTGGATGTCGCTGTACCCGAGGTTGAATGAAATGCCAACAAACAGGAAAGTACACACATTCAAATCTGTAATGAGCCTATTAATAAAAGTATGAGGAAACCGACGCCTGGTGTGCAAATATCTCAGGCAAACGATTATTGTTTGCATAACAGCTTTTCTCACACTGACAAGAGTCTTGTACAAGCCAATTCAAACTTCGTGCAAGTGATACTGCAAAACTAGACAATCGGTGTCATTCACTGGCCTTTCCTTACAAGTTAGATAATTTTCCTCTTTCCTTCTTTGATAATTTCACAATTTGTCGTCATATATTTTCAGAAAACCTAAAATTGGACGTATACATGTTTTAATCACAGTCCGAAATTAGATTGCTCCTCTGTAATATTTGGTCAGCTTAAATGGAAAATGTTACTGGTATGAGTCGCCTTTACTATATATAATATGTATATAAATCGGGGAGCCGAGTTCGAATTTTAATTGAATTCCTTGCATTAACATACGCACAAACACCCTTGGAAAAGGTATTAATCCGTCTCTTTCCTCCAGTTATGGGTTAAATAATAGAACAGATTGGGTTCTATAGCCTTGGCTGGCAACCAATCTACCGCAGAAAGCAATGGCAACCTACTACGGGATAATCTTCTGTCCAGTCAGTCATGTCTCTTTCGAGACATGATCGCCCAAAGTGTTTATCATGTATGGCCCTTAAGTGAATGACATGAATTGCTACTTGTTATACTAAACGAATTGTTAATGATTTTACTATGTAAATTAATTGCGCATAATTTTACAACAGAAAAAAAATTGATAACAGTTTTATTAGAGAATGTGTTGCTATTGATTTCACTACAGAATTACATTTATAATAAGTTTTATTGTAGAAATATATTAATTACTTTTTATAGAAATGCATTGCAACTGGTTTTTACTGCAGAAATGTATTGTTAATGATATTTTATAAATGAATTGGTATCGATTATACTGTTGAAGGATATTGTTATTCATTTGTTATAGAAATGTAACCACAACTTCTATCCTACAGCTTCTTTTCTCGCACTTCTCGCATATGGAATTCCCTTCCGTATACTTCCTTCCCTGATAGCTACAATCTCTAAGAGTTGATATGCAAAGACAATTGCCATCTCTTATGTCCTTGACTCTCATCCTTTCTTCGACAGCCGCAGTATTTTGTTCTACTCACTTTCCGCTCTACTCTCACGCAGCTCACTTCACACCAGTGTTTCCATCTTTTTCGTACCCATTCGACGACACTCCCTGTAACCTGTCCTATTTTTCTTCACTCTCCTCTTATGTAATCCTCAGCGCACCAGTGACAGGAATGCCTTGCCTGGGGTGAAACGATTATAAAAAATTCATTACTAAATATTTTGAGATATTTTTTTATAATCACATCAACCCAAGCAAGGCATTTTACTGCCACTGTTTTGCAGTCATGAGAAAGAGTGACAGGTTATAGAAGGTGTCAGGAAGTGGGTAAGAGAAAGATGAAATGACCATAAAGTGAGGGATCAATCTATATATTGCTTGTAATATAAAATTGATCCCCCATTTTATATTTACATAATAATTTCTTGTCTGTTGATAAGCCATAGAAAACAAATAAATCAGTCAATGAAATACTGATTAGCTACACATGCATGTCTTTATTTACATTCTCTGGAATATAAATGTATAGAATTTTCTTTTTTTTATAATCATATCGCCCAAAGCAAGGCATTTTACTGCCACTGTTTTGCAGGGGGTTACATAGAAGGAACGTTACGAGAAAGAGTGACAGGTTGTAGGGGGTGTCAGAAAGTGGGTAAGAGAAAGATGAAAATATTGATGAGAGTGGAGAGGGCGGAGGAAGGAGAATGAGAGAGAGGATGCGGGTTAGTGAGATAGGAGATGACTATTGAATTAATATTTAAATTCTTAGAGATTGTAGCTGTCAGAAAAGCAAATAAACGGAAGAGAATTTCGCTCACACACACACACACACACACACACACACACGCACATATATATATATATATATATATATATATATATATACTATAGTCATTCGCAGACAGATTTGTTTCGCTGTATCACAGCTTATCAGTACGGTTAGACTCCGATTGCTTTTTAACCGAGGATTGAAACCCGACCAAATTGGCGTCAGTCAGCGATTCTACCTCTGGGCTATGGGCGTTTACTGCCAATGTTTTTCAGGGGGTTACATAAGAGGAAAGTTATGAGAAAGAATGACAGGTTATACTGGATGCCAGGAAGTGGGTAAAGTAGGTTTTCCAAAAATCACCTGATTTTTAAAAATATTGTCTAAAGAATATTTAACACTTTGAACACTTCACTTCGTTTCAAAACTTCATGACGTGGACGTCACTCGTGTTACTATGTTTCAAACTCTTTCTAATTGACATGACTCTTCTGTTAAATTGCTGTTTGATGTGTTTATAATTTTTCATGTGCCATCTTTTCTGTGCGTCATAGTCGGACATAGTTCTCCACAACTTTCTTTTTATTTTTGTAATTAGTAACTTTTTAGTTTTTGCTTCTCCACTTTGTGGTCATTGATCTGTTATTTATTTAGTTATTTAATGTTTTTTTTATTTCATATGTTCATATTTCTCTTAACTTTAAAAAGCCTAAATAAAAACTGCGTTGATTCAATATTTCTCGTATTGTGATTCAGTTGAAATGATTTGTTAAAATAATGAGATAATCGACTGGAACCTCGATTCATTAATAATTATTTACAATAAAAATGTATTGTAATTATTCATTGATTTTTTAAGTCGACGTCCATTGATCTTCTATAGAAATACATTGATAATAATTGACTTTGTAAAGAATACAATTCCATCGTCAATTACTAGAATTATATTTGATTAAACGCTACTTATATTTGAAAAAATATTGCCCTTATTATAGGAATTATTTTTTGGACACTTTCCTTTCTCTTTCCTTTTAACCTTTTCCAGGTTTACGGCCTATCACGTTGAATACACCGGTTCTCGCTCGATCACCGAAGTTAAGCAACGTTGAGCCTGGTTAGTACTTAGATGGGTGACCGCTTGGGAATACCAGCTGATGTAAGCTTTTAGTGACAGATGAGCGTGCTTACGGCCATATCACGTTGAATACACCGGTTCTCGCTCGATCACCGAAGTTAAGCAACGTTGAGCCTGGTTAGTACTTAGATGGGTGACCGCTTGGGAATACCAGGTGCTGTAAGCTTTTAGTGACAGATGAGCGTGCTTACGGCCATATCACGTTGAATACACCGGTTCTCGCTCGATCACCGAAGTTAAGCAACGTTGAGCCTGGTTAGTACTTAGATGGGTGACCGCTTGGGAATACCAGGTGCTGTAAGCTTTTAATGACAGATGAGCGTGCTTACGGCCATATCACGTTGAATACACCGGTTCTCGCTCGATCACCGAAGTTAAGCAACGTTGAGCCTGGTCAGTACTTAGATGGGTGACCGCTTGGGAATACCAGCTGATGTAAGCGTATAGTGACGGATATGCATGCTTACGGCCATATCACGTTGAATATACCGGTTCTCGCTCGATCACCGAAGTTAAGCAACGTTGAGCCTGGTTAGTACTTAGATGGGTGACCGTTTGGGAATACCAGGTGCTGTAAGCGTTTAGTGAAGGATGTACGTTGTGGTGCAGTGGATATAGGCTCGGAAAGAGAAATCGGTGAGCCGAGTTCGAATTCCAGTTAAGATACCTTGCATTCACTTAAGTACCGGTACATTTGGGAAAGTTATTAGTCCGTCCTTTCCCTCCAGTTATGGGTTAAATAACAAGGGCAGGAATTGGGGAGCCTGCTCTTAAAAACAAATCCCAATGAATCTTGATACTCGAAAAGAAAAAAGTATTACTAGACACAAAACTTATATAAAAACAACAATTAATTGTTGAAAGAAAAAGGTATTAACAGCAATAAATAAATAAAATTTAGTTGGCAATAAATGACCCGCCGAGGTGTTGATATGCCATAAAAACAGAACAACTAAACCAAACATAATATTTCGGATTATTCTCTTTTCATATTTTTTCGAATAACCCATGACCTTATATTCTTTTGGTCACCGTTTATTTTCTGGTTTCCTGAGGTAAATGTATTTGATGAATTAACTTCATTGGGGCATTGGATATCGGCTCGGAACGAGAAGTCGGGTAGCCGAGTTCGAATTCCAGTTGAATTCATTGCATTCACATACGCACAAATACCCTTGGGAAAGGTATTAATCCGTCTCTTCCCTCCAGTTATGGGTTAAACAACAGGACAGATTGGGTTCCATAGCCTTGGCCGGCAACCAGTCTACCGCAGAAAGCAATGGCAACCTACTGCGGGTTAATCTTCTGCCCAGTCAGTCATGTCTCTATCGAGACATGATCGCCCAAGCGTGTTTCACGTATGGCACTTAACTGACTGACTGAAAGGATTCAACCGATACCTCTTTGATAATAGATGAGACGTAATACAGCTATGTTGCTTGTTAGCATGATTACAGCAATTATATGCCAAGGGTGGAGGAGGTCCTGCCAGGATTAATTATCTGGGGGCGTTTTTTTTTTTTTTTAATCATATCACCCCAAGCAAGGCAGTAACGCCACTTATGTGCAGGGGGATACATAAGAGTGAGAAGATTAGAAAAGAGAAAACCGGAAACCGCATCCTAAACAGGAAACAAGGGATGAGCCTCTTCACCTATTCAATAGATGTGGGTGGAGTGTGAACTGGGCGATAGTTTAGTCTATCTACTCCAATTTTAGTCTCAGCAATACAAGATACAGTAGCTTTTTTTCTATTATGATTTCATCATTTGTGTTTTTAAACAATTGCTTTTACACGAAAAAATACTTGTTACAAAATAATTTTAATATTTAGTATAATCGCCTTTCACATTGAAATAATAAAATAATTGCGACAATTTACTAATCGCACCTAATATATATATATATATATATATATATATATACAGTACTGTTCAAAAGTATTAGGACAAGAACTATTTTATTTTTTATGGGGCATTTTGACCAAAAAAAAAATCAATTTAATTAAAGTAATTTGATTTGATTTACTCAACAATTGCTTTAACATGAAAAAATACTTGTTCAAAAATAAATTTATTATTTAATTTTAATAATAACCATTTGCTTTGATCACAGCCTTAATTCTGTCAGATATTCACATCACAAGCTTCTTCAATGTATCTAATGCTATCTCCTGCCAAGCAGCTTGTATTTGTTCCCAAATTGTGTCTTGCAAAGTAACAGAAGATTTATTAATTTTTTTATCCAAAATATCCCATAGATGCTAAATAAGATTGAGATCAGGGCTTTGTGGGGATTAATACAAGCCTTCCTGAAAAATGTGTTTTACATGTTAACAGAGAACGAAAAACATGTAATGATTATCCTAAATCTGAAACCAGGTCCAACACAAAAAGCAGAACGGCATCTGAAAAATTCTAACTTTGTTTCTACTAAAATAGGGAAGGTTTCGTTCATTTCGATTTTTTTTTGTATCATCATATCGCCCCAAGCAAAGCATTTTACTGCCAGTGTTTTGGAAGGGGTTACATAGGAGGAAAGTTATGAGAAAGAGTGACAGGTTATAGGAGGTGTCAGGAGGTGGCCATAAAGTGAGGGATCATTTTATGTATT
This sequence comes from Ascarosepion bandense, assembly GCA_037127315.1. NCBI lineage: Eukaryota > Metazoa > Mollusca > Cephalopoda > Sepiida > Sepiidae > Ascarosepion > Ascarosepion bandense. The sequence goes on along the minus strand of JBBBDQ010001014.1, from coordinate 3,522,125 downwards.
GTTTGTAATATAAAATTGATCCCCCACTTTATATTTACATAATAATTCCTTGTCTGTTGATAAGCCATAGAAAACGAATGAATCTTCAATGAAATATTGATTAGCTACACATGCTTGTCTTTTATATTTATTTACATTCTCTGGAATATAAATGCATAGATTTTTTAAAATAATCATTTCGCCCCAAGCAAGGCATTTTACTGCCACTGGTGTGCAGGGGGTTACATAGTAGGAAAGTTATCAGAAAAAGTGACAGGTTATAGGGGGTGTAAGGAAGTAGATGAGAATACTGATGAGAGTAGTGTGGAGGGAGAAAGGAGCATGAGAAAGAGGATTCAGGTTAATGAGATATTGACTTTTTATTTGAATTATTGAAAATTGTAGCTGTCTGGTAAGCGAGTAAATGGAAGGGAATTCCACAGGCGGGAAGTGCGAGAAAAGAAGCTGCTGGAGTAGAATTTGAGTTTTAGAATTTACATTTTATTTGTTTTTACAGTAAACGTTGTCACTCTTGTCGCTCGAGTAAATTCATATATAGGGGGTACCAGTGAGCTAATTTCAGAGCAGAAGCCGTGAAGGTATTTGTAGATCTAAGCGGAACATAGTAGTATACTCACCTTTTAATTCCAGCGATTAGATCTAATAAGCGAAACATTAAGTCGAAAGTGTCCTATTTTGATATAAACAAAATGTGTTATTTTACAGCAACGGTCGGCGACCTCCGGCCCGCGGGTCACATCTGGCCCTCGAATGAATCTCGGTACCTTACTCAGGAAACGATATAAATATAGGTAAACCAAACCAAAGTGACAGTAGATAGTCTGAATATATTGCGTTGAAATTAAAGATTTATTTCGTTTTACCTGGAAAAAGTGTTTTCTTTTATTTATTTTATTTGTAGGGATCGCAAAAATTAGCGTACGGCCTCACTTTCACTTTTTCTGTGAAATTGCTTCCGTGTGCGGGCACTTTTAAATGGATATATAATAGTGTTTTCAATCGATTTTAATAGAATTTTTTTCAGTACTGATTTATGAAACATTTATTTTGAAGATGTAATATTTTTCTAACAAAGTTCCTGTCAGATATTTTCTTTTTTTCGTGCTTAGAAACCTGTTTTTTTTTATCGGATTGAGAAAGAGGTGAAATACTTTCTGCAACTCCGAAATTTTTCGTTTCCTGATAGAGTTCCTTTTTTTTTGTAAATAAAAACAAGAAAATAATCAAAATACGTTTTCCAAGGTAAATGTTATCGAAAATAATTTCTAAATCATTTCAAAATTGTATTCACATACGTAATAACATGTTTCTCCTCCATGACACTTAAGCCAAAGCTGTTTGGCCCTCCTCCATGCATCTACATAGCTTTTTGGCCCTAACTCTCCAAAAGGATGTCGACCAATGTTTTACAGTATGACAATGAAACCACACAGCCGGGAAATGGAACACAAGAAAAAGTAAGATATCTACAATGGGAAACACTAGTACAGACATTGCATTCACCAGCTTTAACAACTACAAGTTTTTATTTGTTTTTGTCGCTAAAACATTTCTTAATTGGTCGAACATTAAAAAAATGTGTTGAAGAAGAAAACAGTCTTTCAATTAGTTTTAGGGGAAAAATCTCATTACTTTAAACATTGAAGCGAAAATTTGTTTTCCCGTTCGGCAGCAGTCGTTGCAAATCAAAGTTATTCATTTATTGATAATATTTAAATGAATTTCAGACACCAAATTTCGGATTGAGCAGAGCGAATTACAATTTATTTTTTATTTTTTTCAGGTGAGTTGAAATAATTCCCGCTCTCCTGTGTATGGTAATGTATTATTGTCGTTTATTACTTGATTGTGTATTTGTAATTAACCTTATTTAAAATGACCATCAACTTTTGTAAGCCGCTGTACTCTTGTGGGCAAACATGTGTGCTTTTCAGAAGGTTGTTCCTAATAGCTTTTAAAAAATTGACTCAAGTCTTTCCTAATTAAGACTGATAAGTTTATGAAAGGTTTGATCATTAACTAACTTCAAATAACGGAAGAGAGCCTAAAGAGATTTAGTATGAATTAGGAGATAATTACGACATGTTTTGTTATCTTTCAAAATGAACAAAGAGAAACCCATTAAACTTATCAATATATATATATATATATATATATATATATATATATATATATATATATATATATATTTATATATATAGGTTGGTTAGTCATTTTTCTTTAACGGAATATCAACCACCATTGGTTATTTAATGCCGTATAACCTATTTTGTACGCGATTTTGTTTTTGAGAAAATAATAATTTTATCGATACAAGTTTTAGTAATTAACACATGGATGGTGGGAGAAGAGGTCAAATCATGCCTATTTACGGGTAAGTGAATACGAGGAAATCAAGTGGAATTTGAACTCGGCTGTCCGATTAAATATTCCGAGTCATTATCCATTACACCATCTGCATATCGAAGATTACAGAGGCTGCTATTCCCATGCAATCACTCATCTAAGTGCTAACCAGGATCTACGTTGCTTAACTTCGGTAATCGTACTGTAACCCACTCATCCTACCATGCTATGCTTGCACAAGAGCAAAATTAGAAATGGATTATTGCCGCTCTATTAAGGCTACACTTGGCCAACCTTGTATTTCTCGTCATGATAGAGGCCAAAAGCATTTAATGCAGCCTTGTGGACGATTAATCGTCAGCTAGTGTGACTCGAGTTACGTCCTTTTCTTTCACTCCTTGGAGATCTGACTGGGAACATTGGTAGCATCTGTTCTCATCATCTATAATGATGATGATAAAGTTAGCTGTTTCATTATAAGAAAATCCTCTATTTTAACCTATTTTTCATTAAAAAACTCTCAAGTCCTACTAATTATTATCACTCTTTCCGGTATTGACGGGAGATTCCTTTTTAAAATTCGTATCAGTTATGGGACATACCCTTGTTGGACTATAATGAATTCTTCATATTATTATGAATACCGAGAGAATATGCCTGTCGGAGTTGAGCTAAGTTGAGGTGAGGTGAGGTGAGGTGAGTCACCCCGGTCTAATACTTGGCAGCCCAACTGACGTGTAACACTCTTTGTATTTGTTCTTTCGTTAAATATATATGTTTTACTAATATGTGAGTTCGTGTTTTTCTTCCGGACCTATTCTGGGTCCACAACAGTATCAATTATTACGAAATTATTTTTAACACTAAAACCTCTTTCCTACAGATGAACAAAGTTGTAAGTTTTTCGCGTTTCTATCGATATTTAAATGTAAAACGTCCTGATGAGCTACATTACTTAGTTCCATTGCTTGCAAAACAAATATGGATTGGAAACTGACAGAATGATAGGATAAACAACAAATAGGAAATGTTTATCAATCTAAAAGGTTTCATTTTTATTAAAAATTCATCAGAGTATGAGATATGGAGAAAAAAATGAAGAAATTGTTGTACTTTTATATTTGCTTTTTTTTTAGTTTCATTGGTTAATTAAGTTTCACATACATTCGACTTGTTAAACAAATATTGCATGATTTATGGCGTTCCGTATTTAAGAAGTGACGACGCGTTCCAAGAAATTGACAAGTTCGTGCTTAACTGAAAAATCGTATATATATAGGTGTATATTAAGTCAATGTTGTATTCAGATGGTATTATATATTCATAAGCGTCTGTGTATGTTTATGTCTTGTACACATTATGTTTGGTTGTTTGCGCGTGTTGATTTTGCGTTTTACGTACGGTCTGTAGGTATAGGATGTGTGTTGTGGTGCAGTGGAATGAGAACTCGGGGAGCTGAGTTCGAATTCCTGTTGAATTCATTGCATTCACTTACGCACAAATACCCTTGAGAAAGGTATTAATCCGTCTCTTCCCTCCAGTTATGGATTAAATATCAGGACAGATTGAGTTATATAGCCTTGTCTGGCAACGAGTTTATCTCAGAAATTAATAGCAACCTACTGCGGGATAATCTTCTGCAAGTCAGTTATGTACTTTCGAGACATGATCGCCCAAGGATGTATCACGTATGGCACTTAACTGACTGTGTACTTATATTTAGATAAACTTACATTTGATTCTGTAAGAATAAATTCTTTATAATTTGATTTTACAAATATCATCCTAATTAAAAAAAATAAAAATAATTCTTCACGTCGAATGTAGTTTGCGATATTCTTAATAATTACATTGCCTACTATAAACACACGTCAAGAAAATAAATAATATTGCCAACCTTCATTGAATCCTTTTTGTATAATCTTACGTATGTTTATCTACAATAAACGGTGTACGTAAAAGCCTTCCCAAAAAGACGCGCGAAAAACCATGGATTTTTTCCCGATTTACAGGGGAAGAGAATTCAATATGAAAGTCAGAGCCCTCGTTGATATAATCGATGTGAACATCGGAATCAACGCAGCATGTCGACTGTTTTTTTTTTTTTTTGAAGATCGTATTTTAACATGGAATTGAAAGTCACTATGCTGTGCTGATTCCCATGTCCACACTATTTCTCTGCATAAACAACCACTACTCACACACACACACACACACACACACACACACACACACACACAAATACACACACACACACGCATATATATATATATATACAT
>JBBBDQ010001014.1:3450000-3507500 GCA_037127315.1 Ascarosepion bandense | reverse complement strand
AAAAAGCAGAATTGTCCGAGAGCAGAAAATATGACGATTGTTTGAATAAAAGAATAAAGAAGAGTGCGGACATTTCAGGATATTTATATGCTGAAAGCGCAACAGTCAACTGAAAGAAAATAGAGATAGTTGTAGCTACATACATTTCAAGTGAACTGCGTTTGAGTCCGAACTTGTATAAAGAAAGAGGAGGAAGAGAGAAAAGAAAAGACAAGACAGTAACAGAAGAGAGAAGGAACTGATATAAAGATAAGTTATTATATTCTTAGACTCATGTTAGAACACACATACACTTCCACAAGGAACAACGAGTTGCAGCCTGCGTATCGCTGCTTTCTCGCCACCGTACAGCATCCTTATTCAATCGAGTGCTTACCAGTGATGAAAAGTAGGTTCTGTACGAAACTCCCAAGCGTTCAAGTACCTTGTTTGTCTTCTCAGGATGCTGTCGCCCACACCGCAAGACCGACTATGCACCCACGCAAGATTATGCTTTGAGTCTGGTGGACAGGTCGTCAAGTGGTTCATTATGAACGGGTCAAAAACGAAGACCTATTCTCGCAGCAATTGAAACGTGTGCAACAGGCATTGCGCCAGAAGGAGCCAACAGTTGTGAATCGCAAAAGTGTCCTTTTCCTCCATGACAACGCCAGGCCGCATGTCGCGCGAGTGGTCAGGGATACCATAAAGGATCTTGGGTGGGAGACTTTGTGCCATCCAACTTATTCACCTGACCTTGCGCCATCCGATTACCACCTCTTCCCTGGATATTCATCTTCGTAGGAAATCCTTCACCAATGAAGCAGACTTCTTTGCGTCAACATCCCCCAAGTTCTACCGCAAGGGCATTGAACAGCAGGAGACACGTTGGCAGAAGGTGCTGGATGCCGATGGCGGTTACTTCGAAGACTAAATATAAGTTACACATACTGTGAACCGTTTTCTTTTTTTTAAAAAGAAAAAGGACAGAACTTTTTTGGTTACCTTGTATATATATATAAGAGAACATTGACGATATTGGATGGTGTCTTTAATATCCACTTTTATATTTTAATACGATCTATTACGGATTTTGATCACTTTAACTAAGTCTAACTTCAATGTAGCATACGTTAAAACTATATTTTATCATATATATATATATATACACACACACACACACACACACACACACACATATATATATATATATATATATATATAGGGAGTCAATGTTAACCTTCATCCAGTCGCATGTGCATAGCAACTTTTATGTTCTGGACTTTTCATTGTAGAATTTTCCATATTTTCAATATTTTACTCGCTGAATTAAGTGCATTGACACAAAAGTCGATAGTGTTTAATCGTTAATACTTCTTCGATAAAATACTTTTTTTTCCATCATAAGCTGCAGATTTATCGATTTATTTGCTTATAATTCATATTTGTGATTTGATGTCTGATTTAAATTCGTGGAAGTCAACTTCCATGTCCCAACTTGCTTCAGGTAGCTGGATTATGATTCGTTTTCCTGCTCTGTCTTACAATATATATTAGAATCAATATGGCCGAATCTCTTTTTAGTAACGGGGGTGTGAAGCAAGAAAAAATGCTATCTAAAGACTCGTTGAAGCATAACCCAATGCACCAACCACTCTATCTTTTGCGATTTTACTTTGAAATTTTTCTTATTTTCTTCTTGGTGTTAGCCAAAGCCAGACTTTCTTTACATCGGCATCTAAACCCTGCATACGGTTCTTCTATCTTGAAGTTGCTGTCATCTTACACTATCCAATCGATAAGCACAACGTTTCGTTTCTTTTTCCCTGAAAGAAAAAAAAATCTTCTGTTATTTTTTTTATTCAAGTTATTTTTTCCGCAGTTATTTTTCGTTGTATTCTTTTTTTGGATTTATGTATTTCGGCAGATTTCAAAGCGTCACATCCCAGCGTTTCTAGTCACCATAAGACATGCCAGAAATCTCCAAAGACAATGATATATAAATAAAATTTAGAATAACCAAAAAAAAAAATAAACAAATGTTATACAGAAGTATTTTGAAAAAATATCGTTCTTGATAAATCTGTCATTTTTTTCAGTAAAACAAAATGTTTTCTTCTTATTTACCGATTGAAATGAAATAACTGAATTATAAATGCAAATAAAACTAAAACAAATAAACCTCAAGCAAAAAACAAAAAAAAAAGAAGGAAAGACAGTTGAAAACTTCAATTCAGTGCAAGCAGTTACAGTATAGGATGGATAAATTGTCGTCTAAATTAAGCAAAAACGGAAATATCAGTGACATCTGATTTTAGCAGATATATTTACTAAAATTTAAAAAAATATAATGAAATACAAAAGAGTAAAATCATCATTGAGCTGAACTCTAGCCTCCTAATAGGTTCGGAGTCTCTTGTGTCTCTTCTGGACAGTTTCCTTGTTTATGTTAGTGAATGTTGCCATAATCCTTGCCTTTAGTTCACCTTGGATGTTACAAGAAGTTTTGTTGGTCTCTCGCTCATGGGATGTGCAGATATAAGTGGTGATGTGGTCGCAGAAATTGTCTGAAAGTCTTGACTGTGTTCTTTTACTTTTATAGTATAGTGCAGAGTCCTGTTGCCACACTCATACCCCAGGACAGTACTATATCCTCAAGGCACTTGATTTAGGCCTCCGAGTTGAGTCTGAGACCCTCATCAACATATCCGGGAGTTATTTTCTTATCAGAACGATCGGAAAGATTTTCCCTAGCTGGCATACCTTCGTAATCAGCATAAGATTCATGCAACTCTTTTCGAATCTTCTGCGCTTTGGCATCCAGATATTCTGAAATATTCGTATTGAAGCTTCCGGTGTGAATGCCAAGCGTGACGTTACCAAATTTCTGGAGGAGGGCTTTACATCCTGGTGCTTTTTTCTCACAGACGCTGCCCAACTGAGCCTACTACACTTAAGCAGTCGACAAAATAAAAAAACAAACAACACGTATGTACGAAATTAAAGCTATAAAATGCCGACAATTTATTCATCGCATCTTTCATATATATATATATATATATATATATATATATATATATATATATATATACACAAAATCTAGCCTTGGTCCTGATGATCCGTAGTGTGAAACCGCGGTAGGTTTTGGCTCACTCTAGATTTTTGTGTGTTTTTGCTCTACTATTGTATCTTTCCTTTCGTACTTTGTATTGAACACTTTTTCTTGTGTTTGGTTCCGTTTGGTGTTTTTTCTTTACTGCGGAGTATTGAATGTTTTGTTCTTGTTCCGTGGGTTTCTTTTTTTTTCTCCCCATTTATCCGACGTCTTAGTACACCGGATTGTAACGGATTTAGGTTCTGTTTGTTAATGGTTTTTTCGGAGGTTTATTTTAGTATAAATTTACGGCCTGCATACTTACAGAGTCTATTTAGTTATTATTATATATATATATGCACGTTTATTTATTTATATATAAATTCAGATCACATTTAGGGGGATAGCTATTTCAACATATCAGTTCGAGATATGCATTATCAAATCCAGTCAACCAAGGAATGGAGAAAAAATTCTTGTTCGGGATCAAGGATTAGTAAAAGAAAAGGATGAGGCATGTTGGTTACGATAGGTTTAAGGGTAAAAGCTACGGATTCGCCAAATTTAAAATCTAATCTATGTAGGAGGCAAAACATATCATGAATAAATGGACGAAGAGAGATAATTAGTGAAATTTAAATTTACCACGGTGACGACAAATGGTAATAAATTCATTACATTTATTTAGAAGTACATTCTGATATTTAAATTTCGAAATTCTAATTTTTCTGTTAAACATATATTACATCTAACACTTACACTATTAGGAATACGTGCCGTGCCTATTAACTTCCGCCTTATCGTTGTTTTAGGACATCTTCCTTCAATTCCCAGTATTTTCGTGAGAGGGCTGTCGGATACAATAAATAAGGGTTTGTAACGAAGTGCCTGTGCAGATAAAATTTTTATTTAAAAATTTTCGCGGAAATCCCTATGTACACGTTATACTTTAATTTGTTTTCTTTAGGGGAGATGGTAACTTGATAGATCACATTTCGAAATCTACATTTACCTTCAACCAAACAGTTTTTTCTGGATCTGCATTTATAGGAGGGTGTAATCTCGTGTTCTGTATAAGATTCCCTGAAATTCTTCAAACTTTGGTTATTGTTGGAGCTAATAATGTTGTACCTATTATTGTTGGAGCTAATAATGTTGTACCTATTATTGTTGGAGCTAATAATGTTGTACCTATTATTAGTACACGAATAGCTAATCTTAATCATCTTTTTAAAATAATTTACTCAGGGGGTTATCATTATTAACTTCCCAATGTTAACAGTTGATAGTCTACAGAACGGGGGTTGGGCTATATAATCTTCCTTTCTTTGTATTTAAATCTAGCTGTCTGCGATTTAGATATATTAGTGGATGTTAAACAATTTATGTTTTTTGCCCACTACTCTCTCTCTCTCTCTCTCTCTCTCAATATATATATATATATATATATATATATATATATATATATATATAGTCATCCGCAGACAGATCTGTTTAGCTGTATCACAGCTCATCAGTACGGTTAGACTCCGATTGCTTTTAACCCAGGATTGAAACCCGAACGAAGTGGCGTCAGTCGGCGACTATACCTCTGGGCCATGGACGCTCGGTAGAAGACGGCAGACTTTTTGGCATGTATATCATCATTATACACGCCCAATAGCCAGAGTGCTCTAATCCATTAGTGAATGAGCGATGCGTACATGCCAGTGTAGCTAGCGTTTTTCAAAGTCTACCATTCTTCCAGACTGCTCTATCAGGGTGTGCGAACGTATCGGTAAAAATGTCAAGTCGTTCGTAAACGGAAAGTGATAATCCAAATAATTCCTCTGAACCTGAATGCAAACACAGTATATATATATATATATATATATATATATATATATATATATATATATATTTCACTTTAAAATGTCATTAATTAGAATGTTTATACGTAACTCTACGTAGCTTTATAGTATTTATAGTATACGTAACTCATTTATAGTATATTTATATATACGTATATTTATTTAGTATATAGTATATTTATTTATACGTAACTACATTTATAGTATACGTAACTCTACGTAACTCTATACGTAGCTCTAATATTACATAATCATTCTTTTTATTAAAAATTAATGACCCGCACAATAATTATTTGTTTTTTCTAACTCCAGTATAGCTTAGTATACTACAATTATTTAATTTAAATTTTATCCTAATCAATAAGCCACTTTAACAAATTCTATAATATAAAAATTAACCTCTCCATAAAACTAAAATCTGATCCCTTGTTCGAAATCCTTTTGTATACATCTGAATACTACGTGTTCCAAATATGTATCTTTTCAAGTTCCCCAGACAAACATTTTATCATGACATAATTCAACAACCCTTTATAGTTCAACCTAATTCTCACTTTTGATTGAGCAATGAAGACAAACACATAATCATATTGTTCAACTTTCTCAAACCACTCCTCCTTAACTTTCTAAATAACCAACAATTTCTTTTCTATTTCCCAAAATAAATATCTGGAGGGAGAATAGCTATTTTCAACATGTCAATTTAAGACATACCACTACTAACCCAATAGTCAAGCCACATGCCTCCCACTACCGAAAGAGAAAATTACTACTAAGATTCCTCTAGCTTAACTCTATCATAGCCAACATTCTCCACCCCTTCCCTTACTAGCCCCTACTTCTGGCATTAGACTTTTTCCTCATTCTTTGATTAAACGGGTTTGACAATGCATGTCTTAAAATGACTGTTGAAAATAGCTATTCCCCCTCTAAATATTATCTGAATATACAGATAAATTAATATCCGTTCTGTAATTTATATTGAGCTTTCTATTGAACAGGTTTTAATATTTAAACGATATTACTAGGATCATCAAGGATTATTATTTATTTACCAACCTTATCCCGGATTATTTACCAATCCTATCCTGGGTTTTTACTATATATATACTGTTGGATTGGATAGCCGAGGTACTGAATATGCCATATATGCATGTTTATCAAATTTATAGATCCGATATTCCGTCTGTATTTCTGAAATGACAAATTCAGTCAATCAGTTAACTGCCATACATGATACGCTCTTGGTCGTTCATATCTCGAAAGAGACATGACTGACTGGGCAGAATGTCTTCCTGTAGTCTGCTGCCATTTCTTTCAGCGGAAGACTGGTTGCCAAGCAAGCCTATATATACCAATCTCTCCAGTTATTTAATCCACAGTTGGAATAAAGAGACGGACAAATACCTTTTCCAAGAGTATTTGTGCATAAGTGAATGCAACGAATGTAACTGCAATTCGGTTTAGGCTTTTCTATATCTCGTTTCGAGCCAATACCACCACAACGAAAATAATGTCATTATTAAAAACTAATTCAATCGAATTTCTGTTTACAAAACGAGTAAGCAACTAAGAATTGAATTCAGTATTAATGAGTTATGATGCAGCTTGTTAACCATTACCATAAAAGGTCCACTTTATATTGTTGTGGAGTAGTTTTCGCACTGAAAGTTATACTCGTGCTATCACGGTTGCTAATCGACTTAATCCACCCAAAGAACTTGGTAATCTTACACTGTAAGCTGACTCCTTAGTATTCGGCTAACTGCTGACTAATATCAACTGCCTTAGTCCAATTATGTCCAAACTAGAACTAATAGTTCTACTGAACTTCAGTAGAACTCTAAAGAACTCTCTAGAACTTATAAGAACTCCTAAGAACTTCCCAAGAACTTCTCGAGTTAACTTCCTGATAACTCTTTTTAATATAGGAGGGAGTGTCCATTATCTGAGGAATCGGTGTGATTCACCATAACATATATTTATTAAATCATTGTGATATAAAGATTTACATAAGAGCCACCAAGTGAGCTGCATATTCAAGTTCATTCATTCGAATTGATAGCCTCCTGCTGATAACTAAATTCTGCCTCATCCTAATACTTTAATTGTTGCTTATCTGATTATTCTACTTAATTCTCCTCCAACTTAATAAATAAATTGTTCCCCATACGTACAGCTGAATATCGATTGTCTCCCGTTAATTATAGAGGAATATCACAGAAGGATAAAATAACTGGAAAATAAATAATACGAGTTATGTACCTTTTTAAGAACAGCCGAAAGATTAAAGTCTATCATCGTAGGTTGACTAGTGTTCATTTCGAATTTCCGAGAGTGGCCAAATCCGGTAAGTATATAAGAAGAATCAAATGGTCCGACGGCCAAATATTTAAGTTCATACAACCAAAAGGACCAATATAAATAAGTGAATAATGCTATTTTAAGTAAATAAACAAATGAAGAGAACGGCTAATATACGATTAATTTCGTTAGTGTGAAATCTGTGTCCAGCGTTCTATTTAGGAGCAAAAGAAATAAATAAACGATGAAAATTAAACATGAAATTTCAGCCGTTCCATTTCTTACTAGTGTTATTAATATAGTTTTACCAATTGCTGTATAGACCGTCACAAGGTGCTCTGAATTCGTGGTCTTGTATCAAACGAATATATGCTTTGGCTATATTTCATCAATATTGGCTCGTAAATAATTTCTTTTAGCAGTACCCACGCAGTTTTATAACATCTAAAACATAAACTTCAGATTCAGCACACAGTATCAAAACGTACTTTCTTAAGAATCCTATATAAATTCATTGATTGCAATTAATAGATTGAAGGCAAAAAGCATTTCAAAATATGCCTTCTCAAATATATTTTTCTTATTCTCAATCTCCGACGTGTTACACTTAGAAAATCTTATTTGTTTGTTCGTCCCTTAGCATAACCTTTGAAGATATAGAGAGATGGTTAATGCTTTATTAATTCGGCCTTGTGTCATACATGATCGAACTCCCTAAAACTTACAGATTTTATGCAGAATAATCATCATCAGAAGGTTGAAGGTATGTATGAGCGTTTGTTTGGTAGGAGTGTCTTTGAATGGAGAAGAGGAAGTAAAAGGAATCAGCACACGAGAAAGAAGGCAAAAGAGGACGATGTGCGACGCGACCTTATGTCGACTTGAAATTTCTGCCTTGTTACATTTTATCTTGTCGTCTCTCCTGCTTGCATCTGTAACTGGCTGACGCTGATCGAAGTCATTTATAGTCATTTAAATTTTTTGCATTGGATCGCAAAGATTTTTGGGTCTTTCAAATGGTTTCCATTGGTCAGAAAATCAATTTAACATCTAATCGTGAAATCTGATTTTGACATTTTTTAAGCACATGGTTTTTTTCGGCAAAAGCAGGATTTCACAATCATTGTGAATTTTTGTAAAAGTGAAGAGGAAAGTTGATTTTAAATCTCAATATCCAATACCACACCTTTACACCCTGCCTATACCTCGTAATTACTGGACGATTCCATTTTGATCGTATGGAAAGACGGAAAAAACAAACACAGACACTACTTGGTTTCAAATAGAAAATGAATTAATGAAATAAAAAAAAAATGTGACAGAAGATTTAACGTCTGTGTCAGTGAAATGGAAAAAATTTTTGGTTTCAAATCTTTTCATTTGTACCCCATTTTTATTTCAAATAATGACAAGCATTTACATTTATCATTGTCATTGCAATATTTTGTTGAAGTTGTTTGGTTGAAATATTTAACGGTGAGATGAGGAAATTTCTATGGATATTTTATTGTCACAGAAATCACCATTAGCTTATTCAATCATTAACTGCAGAATTAAAATTCAGCAGAAAATTCAAAAAGAAAAACCATGAAATTTTAAAGACTATTCCTAGTTGTTGTTGTTATTATTATTATTATTATTATTATTATTATTATTATTATTATTATTATTATTCAGTTTTTATATCTTCTAATATTTGCCGTCATGGTTCTTCACAATATTCTATCCTTTGTAGCTTTCAGTAATTTTTCCTCATGCTTTGGATTATTAAATTCAGTCAGTCAGTTAAATTCCATATGTGATATACGCTTGGACGATCATGGGTCTTTCTGATTGCATAGGCAGAAGATTTTCACGTAATAGGTTGCCATTACTTTCGGCTGTAGACCAGTTGCCAACCAATAATATAGAACTCAATCTGTCCTGCTATTCAACGCATAGCTGGAGGGAGGAGAGATGGATTAATACCTTTCCCAAGGATATTTGTACATAACTGAAACGAATTCAACAGGAATTCGAACTCCGATTTCTCATTCCAAGCCAATATTCATTCTAATAAGTCAGTCAAATAATTGCCATGCGTGATACACGTTTTTGGGCGATCATATCTCGAAAGAGACATGATTGACTGGGCAGAAGATTATCCCTCAATAGGTTGACCTTGCTTTCTGCGGTAGACTGGGTGCCAGCCAAGGCTATAGAACCCAATCTGTTCTGCCATTTAGCCCATAGAGTGAGAAGAGATGAATTATAATATATCATTATATTAATAAGTAGTAATTAGTGGGGGATCAGTTTATTACTTCATAACAATAGAAAACCGATTCCCCACTTTATGCCAAGTAGAAGTTTTAATTGTTTTCAACTATTATATTCAGTCAGTCAGTTAAGTACCATACGTGATACACTCTTTGTGATACACTCGAAAGAGACATGACTGACTGGGCAGAAGTTTATCCCGCAGTAGGTTGCCGGTATTTTCTGCGGTAGACAGGTTGCTAGCTAAAGCTATATAACCCATTCTGTGTTGTTATTTAACCCATAACTGGAGGGAAGAGACGGATTAATACCTTTCCCAAGGGTATTTGTGCGTAAGTGAATGCAATGAATTCAACTGGAATTCGAACTCGGCTCCCTGATTTGTCGTTCCGATTCGATATCCACTGCATCACAATACTCTTTCTAAATATGATATGATTACCTCGCACGTCTAACAGTTCCCGTACTTTATAAACGCTAGCTAATGTTTACCTTTATCCGTTGACCTTTGACTTATCAATTGCCATTCTTTTTTACCTCTGCTTTTTATTTCTACAATTTTTCTATGGTTTGTTTTGTATGTGTCCGTTTAAGAGGAAGTAATGGCAGACTAAATCCGCCTCTTCGTATTTACAGACTTTTATTTATGACTACCCGGTCATTAAGTGGGGTACAAAAATCTGACCCAGAGGCATCTTTTAGCAACGTGTGATCTCAATAGCAGTGTTATTTCCCTTCTTTTCTTTATTGTCTCAGCTTTTGTAGCTAATACCGTGTATATATATATATATATATATATATATATATATATATATATATGAAATTGAAATATTTCCTTGTTTCTTATATAGAAATATACAGCATTCCAAACAGCCTGTTCGGATGAAATTTCTAAAATATTTCTCTTAAAACTAAGTTTCTCAAGTTCAGTAGCCAATATTAATCTGCCCAGTATTGAAAGTGGTGTAATATCATCATGTTATATATATATATATATAGTGTATCGAGCAGCAGATAATTTTCTAAAAATCTACTGTTAAATATAAAAGACAATGAATGTCTATTATGTTTAATCATGAGCCGTTCTAAACATCGTATTTTCGCTTTGATTTCAGGTGAAAATAAAGACAAAAATTCTCCAACATTTGGATGTTTTTATTAAGTTGTTTTTAAGTTTTCGGCTCACATGAGCCATCTTCAGAGAGGTTACAGGGATGTTAACATAAAAACATTCACCATCAAACATAATTTTATCTTGTGTTGACATAAATCTTTACTAAGCAACGATAACAGTTACCAAATAGCAACGCAGTTCGTAAATTTGTAATGTTCTATGACGTCACACCTCGTGAGAGACTGAAATGTTAACAGAACCATATATTTAAATACGATGTAAGGTTTTATGACCAGATTTAAACTAGTTTTCATTAAATGTGGGTTGTTTTGATTTTATATATAAATTCCAATTCCAGTTGAAGATTTTGCATTCACTTACGCACTGGTACCCTTGGGAAAGGTATTAATCCGTCCCTTCCCTCCAGTTATGGGTTAAAGTACTGAGGTCTGCTGTTCATGCCATCTGTGGCAGACTTCTGCACCGATTGTTTGTTATCAGCAGTTCCAAAAAGTGTGGATGGTGCTACACAAGATTTCACCACTTTAAACAATTCTTCGTGTGGTAGTCTGTGTTAGACGCTCATACGTCGAAATCGACGGGAGAGAGTCCATAACATAATATATATATATATATGATATGTCTCGGAAATTGATATATATATCAACACGAGGTAGTTAAGTGGTTAAGGCAAATGTAACCGGGTAGAACAATCTAGAAAGTAGACATAATGTACGGTACCCGTCGTATGCAGCATCCTGAGACGTAGGCGTAGTCAAAAGTCGTAGATTTACTCTCTTCCATTTTTTGTATTTCATTTTTTCTTTCTTAATTCTATTCTTTCTTTTTTCTTCTCATCATCCTTTTTTTTTTTGTTTTCTTTGCTTCTTTTCTTTTTTCTTCTGTTAATTATTTTAGGTTTCTCTTCTTGTTTCGTTTTCATTCTTTTCTTTCTTGTATTTTATTCTTTTTCAATTGTTTTTTCGCCATCTTCATTTTATTTTATCAATTGCATTTTCAAAATCAGGAACATTTTTCTTTCGATATTCTTTTCTTTCACTAGGAAAATTTTATATCTGCTTTTCTATATTAAGTTCTCATTTTTTTTTCAGTTTTATTTATACTTATTTCCTCTTTGGGGATTATTCGATTTTCTTAATAGCCAACTTTGTCTTACATCGAATCTTTCAGTCATAAATTCCTTGGTTACGTTTTCTTACTTTTTAATTCTTTTAACTCCATCTTTTATCTTCTTTGTTTATAAAGGCTTTGGTTTTCTTTCCTTCCTTCTTTCTTTCTTTCTTTCTTACATTTGTTTCTTTCTTTCTTTCTTTCTTTCTTTCCTTCTTTCTTTCTTTCTTTCTTACATTTGTTTGTTTGTTTGTTTCTTTCTTTCCTTCTTTCTTTCTTTCTTTCTTACATTTCTTTCTTTCTTTCTTTCTTTCTTTCTGTCCTTCTTTCTTTCTTTCTTTCTTTCTTACATTTGTTTGTTTGTTTCTTTCTTTCTACTAGAATAAGGTTTACCTTATTTTATACCCGATTCTTTGCCTAAATATTTCTTTCGTTCATTCATAAATTAATTTATTCCTTGCTTTATTTTTCCTACGTTTTAGTTCTTTCAATTACATTTTTTATAAAGGCTATGTCAATTCTTTTTTACCTTTTTTCTTTCGTTTTTTTTCTTTTCTTTTTTCCTTTCTGTCTTTCTTTGATTCTTTCTTTCTATCTTTGTTTGTTTCTTTCTTTTGGTTATTTCTTTCTTTCTTTATTGTTTCTTTTCTTATTTCTTCATTCTTTTTGTTTCTTTTCGTTTTTGATTCTTTCTTTGTTTCTTTCTTTATTTTTTTTGTTTCTTTGTTTTCTTGTTTCTTTCTTGTGATTATTTTTCTTTCTTTCTTCATTTTTCCCTTTCTTCTACTTTCTTTCTTCATACTTTTCTTTCTTGTCTTCTTTGTTTTTTTTTTCTTTCTTTCATTCTTGCTTCTTTTTTCTTTCTTTCTTTTGTTCTTTCTTTCTTTCGTTCTTTCTGTGATTATTTTTCTTTCTTTCTTCTTTCTCCCTTTCTTCTATCTTTCTTTCTTCATTTTTCTTTTCTTTCTTTCTTTCTTCATTCTGCCTTTCTTCTATCTTTCTTTCTTCATTCATTTCTTTCTTTCTTGCCTTCTCTGATTCTTTCTTTCGCTGATTCTTTCTTTAGTTGCGTCTTTCTTTGTTACTTTCTTTCCTCATTCTTTCTTTCTTTCCTTTATTTTTTCTTTTTTCATTCTTCTTTTTTTTCTTTGGTTCTTTTTTATTTCATTCATTCTTGTGTTTTTCTTGCTTTCTTCTTTTTTTCATTTCTTCTACCTTTCTTTCTTAATTCGTTCCTTTCTGTCGTTCTTTGATTTTTCTTTCTTTCTTTTTTCTATTATTCTTTCATTTTCCTTACTTTTTAAATTCCTTTTCTTTGTCATACTTTTCTCCACCCCTCTTCTCAGTTAGAAATTACCCCCGGGCTCGATGTATTTGTTCTTTTCTTTGAACCCAAATAGAAGCACATTTCTTCTTGTCATTCCCGATTTTGAACTCAGTGACACCGCACTAAACGCTTCTGCTCCAGGTGCTTTCAGTTTTAGCTTCATTTCTTTTCTGTCTATTTATTTATTAAACAAAATAAAACAACTTCCACCACCTCGGAGATCCTGTAAACCACAAATAGAATTTTATTTTAAAAAAGACCAAAAAAAAAAAAAAATGCTGCGTACATATGTCAGATCTAAACAAGTTCAACGTTACGAATTTCGTTCAAAACTATAGCGTTTTTGCCTTTAATATCTCCCAAAAAGTGAGTATATTAATTAATTCGCCAGTTACTTTCAAAAGTTAGTGTTTCATTTTAATTCTCACTGAGTACGCTTACGTTAGGTTGTACATTGTGGTGCAGTGGATATCGACTCAGAACGACAAATCGGAGGTGCCGAGTTCGAATTCGTGTTGAATTCCTTGTTTTAGCTTTCGAGATATGATCGCCCAAGCGTGTATCACATATGGCACTTTATTAACTGACTGAATATAATAGGTGAAACCAATTAAAACTTCCACTGGGCATAAAGTGGGGTATCAGTTTTCTATTGTTATGAAGTAATAAACTGATCCACCATTAATTACTACTTATTAATATAATGACGTATTATAATTCATCTCTTCTCACGCCAACTATGGGCTAAATGGCAGGATGGATTGGGTTCTATAGCCTTGGCTGGCAACCAGTCTACCGCAGAAAGCAATGGCAACCTACGGTGGGATAATCATCTGCCCAGTCAGTTATGTCTCGAAAGAGACATGATCGCCCAAAGCGTGTATCACGTATGGCACTTTAACTGACTGACTCTTACGTTTAGCCTTGTGTCAGAATAAGCTAAAAATAATTTATATATCCTATTTATTTTCTTACCATAACTTATTAAATGTCTTCCTCATTTCATTGCGCTTCACAGACAGCGTAGTTATTTTTATGAGCTTCAGGGTTTATGGCATCGATTTGTTGACAAAGTTGATCGGCGCTATTTTTCTCGCCGAATTTGTGTAAGTTGTCTCTGCGTCAAGCTTTAGTAAGTTACCCAATATTCAAACTTCATAATTAATTTTACTTTGGAGAGTATAAGGAAAAATATTTTTTAACTATTTCATCCCAAGGAAGGCGATAAAGACACTATGAAGCAAGGATTTATTAGGAATAAAAGAAGAATCAATCATCCGACCGTACATGGAATACTATTGTCATATCTGGTCAGGAGCACCTACTGTTCATCTCAGTGTTATCGACAGGTTCAAAAGAGAATCTCTTATGTGACAGGTCCCGACCTGACAGCTCCACTCCAGCCACTTTCTCACCGGTGAGATGTGGCTTCCCTCTGTCTTTTCCACAAATATTTTCATGGCTTCTACTCCGACGAACTTAAATCACTGGTGCCCCGTCACAAGAATTTACTTGTGCAACCAGACTGGCAACAAGGTTCCACCATTTTACAGTTAGATCAACCAAATGCAGTCGAAACTTCTACTCCAACAGCTTCTTTTCTCGCACTTTCCGCCTTTGTAACTCCCTTCCGTATACATGCTTTCCTGATGGCTACAACCTCCAGGAATTGAAATGCAATGCCAATTTCCATCTCTCATCCATTTGACTCCAGTCTTTTCTACATCACCCCGTATATATTGTTCCTTTTCTTTCTCTATCGATAAACGTTCATCATTTTATGTTACTTGTTCGTTGGTACGTGCCGGTACATTTCTATTTGAAATTCTTCTTTTTTATTTTTTGAATATATATATATAGTAAACTGATTTTTGAAGGCTAAATAAGTCCTCTGAGTAAATGGTATTATGGCTGAGACTCTGAACTACAATTATACCTACATAGAGCCAAACTCGAAGCAAAAACTAAAATAAAAGGCTGAAAAACTGATTTTCATCAAACCCGGTATATATTATCGATTTTCTGTACTATGGTAAGAACTGCAACCTTGAAACTTTTGAATATCGTTTCTTATGTCTTTGTCTATGAGTGTATCAAATTTGATTAAAATCGAACCACTCCTTCTATAACCCAATTTTTTCGATTATCGATATTTATCGGTGGTACCTCGACACAAAACCTAGCTAAGAATACTCAATTACAACTGTGTAAATTTTCAAGAAAATCGGTTCAGCCGTTTCAGAGTCTATAGGTAACGGACGCACACACACACACACACACACACACACACACACACACACACACACACACACACACAGACAAAGTTCCATTTATAAATAAGTTTAGATATGCATTGTTGATAATTTTACTATAGAATAATATTTTTATACTTTCATATGGTTTTCTTTCTTTTTCTAGACATTTCATCTGTATCTTCTTGGTGTTATGTATTATCTTTGGTTTTTTTATCTCTAAAGATCGTCGCTGCTCCCATGTTCAGTCCATGGTTTTTCTCAGCATCCTTCTGTAGAACTGTTGCTTCAAGTCTCTGAGGAGATTGTCTAGCATTCACTGCCATAGAAGGGGGATGATATTACACAATACCTCACTGATATATAGGAGGGCTGATATAATGTAACATTTCAGTAATCTTTTCGTTGTTTCTGACGGATTTTTCCTATCTAATCTAAACTTATTTATAAATGGAACTCTCTCTCTCTCTCTCTCTCTGTGTGTGTGTGTGTGTGTGTGTGTGTACGAGTGTGTGCGTGTTTGTTACCTATAGACTCCGAAACGGCTGAACCGATTTTCTTGAAAATTTACACAGTTGTACTATAAGCGACTGCGAGTGCTCTTAGCTAGGTTTTGTGTCGAGGTACCCCCGATAAATATCGAAAATCGATAATCGAAAAAGTCGGGTTATAGAAGGAGTGGTCCGATTTTAATCAAATTTGATACACTCATAGACAAAGACATAAAAAATGATATTCAGAAGTTTCAAAGTTGCAGTTCTTACAAAAGTGCAGAAAACCGATAATATATATATATATATATATATATATATATATATATATATATATAAAAGGCAAGATGTTTGTGTGTCTGTCTGTTTATCCGTTTGTATGTCCTTTATACAAATCTACAATTCTTCTCCTGTTCTCACCAAACTTCATATAAATATTTTTTAGGCCAACGTCCAAAGAGTCTGAGCTCCAGGACCATGGAGTAGTTTTAAAGCTTTCATTTTATCCGAGCAACGCCGGGCTATACTGCTAGTTTCTTAATAATTTGCTTACCTTTTGGAAGACACTTTCGTTATGTTAATTTCATTGTCAAACTTTTCATCTTCTTTTGAAATCCTTTACCGATATGCAAATTATTGTACTTATTTGATATTATTAATATCCAATTTATATTCTTCATTTTAGGTCTTTGGCTAGCAACAATGTATTCTGTCTTCTTTCAATTGATATTAATCCAATCTTTTCGCTTTCTCGTTTAGTAAAAGCACACTATCATGCATTGGATATCGGCTCTAAAAAAGAAATTAGATAACTAAGTTCGATTTCCAGTTGAATTCGTTGCATTCAATTATGCGCAAATACCACTGGGAAACGTATTAATCCGCCGCTTCTCCCTCCAGCTATGTGTTAAGTAGCAGAACAGATTGGGTTCTATAGCCTTGGTTGGCAACCAATCTACCGCAGAAAGTAATGTCTACCTACTGCGGAAAATCTTCTGCTCAGTCAGTCATGTTCCTTTCAAGATATGATCTCTCAAACGTGTATCACATACGGCACTTAACCAACTGAAAATACTCACAAATCATGAAGAAGGAGCTTCATTTGAATATAAGTATTTTCATGAATATTCTTGAGACTCTTCTGGACATATGTACGTAAATAATCCGCCATATGCATTTAGCTGCTCCAGTACGAAATCTGAAATGTTGACATGCCCGAATAAGGTAATCTTTGTCTATTTTGGACATTGTGCTAGTTATCACGAAATTCAGAGATCGTATAATGTTATGAGGACGTTGATTAATATCCCTCTCCGCCTACGCAATATGCGTTGTAGTCTTATAGATTCAGGAATGGAGATTTAAGAAGCCATATGTTTGAAGTGACGTGACCGTGGTGATTGTAACTGATCCATTCTTGGGTCTTCTTGGACTTATGGGTCGGCGCAGTCTTGTTGATAGTTGTACAGTTTTGCTTTACTAACGGTCTTTATCCAAATTCTCACAACCATGAACCCCATCTTTATAGTCAACAGCATGGACCCTTAATCCCCAACGAAAGCAGGCATGACAATTTCCTGTTGCTCAAGATTGCTAGAACCATCACACAACCTTAGGGTCGCTGCAGAAAATATAAGTCATTTCTTCGGCTGACATTTGATTCTCATCAAAAGATTTTTTCTTATTGGACAAAAAGCGAAAGCAATCTAAGCTCTTGATGTTCTGCAACATATTACCTTGAAAGGTAGCGGTAATTGACACATACATCCAGCCACGGGTAAGGTCAACAAATGACAGGGTTGATTGACAGATATATCCGGCCATATATGATGTTAAACGGTCACAAAAAAGCGACAAGAGGCTTGAAAAACAATTGAGTGACGAGTGGGATTGACAGATATATCCGGCAAATAAAATCAACAAAGCGGCAATCCGAAAAATTAAAAATGCGTGAGAATGTTAAGATTAGAGAAAATCTAGAATTTTTGGCTGAAGACAGAGAACTCTCGCTGGCTTCCGATTCCCGACGGCTTCCTCGTGTGCGTGATTTCTCTTCGGCTGGCCTCCTGCTCCACACAAGCGTCACCGACGAAAACTAAAAATATAAGATTATATTTTTATATATACGTGCTCCTCGTGGTTTGTCCAGATCCACTTGCGTAATATAACAGCACGAACTTATTCAAGAAACGCTATGCGCAAATCAAATTAGTTTTTGTAGACAGAAATGGGCCTCATTGCATCACATAGCATATATCAAAGGTCCTTATTCCCATTTCTTCCGTTACGGTGCCTTTAAACATGGAACTCTTATCAAAAATTTTCTGCAGGTTCTGTTCAAGTTCGTGTGTTCTGGTGGTATTACGAGCCTTAGTTTTAGAAACGCTAACAAACGACCGTGGGACTTTTATAAAGCAGGCAGTGTCAAAATCCCTATGCTGAGATTACAGCGTGTTTTTTTTTTTTGTTTCCCGAGTTAGCTTGCTGTTTTTCATCATTTATCTGAAAATAAATTATAATCAGAACACGTCATAAAAAAATTATAACTATTAAAATACGTGTCCTCAGCGAACCGAGCAATCCTGTATAATCGATTTACGTTTGATGATGAATTGCAAATTTAATCAAGAGAATAATCTCCTTTATTTGTGATTATACAATCCGATCGAACAGACCAGCCATTAATGGTTTCAGCATTTTTCTTTTCTGATTTCAAGGCAAAAATCACAATTTTTCATCCGTTTCTACTTTGTGTATATTTCCAAAATCTGTACAAATGACACATTTTACAATTTTCGTGACGATATTTCATTGAAATGTTCCTGTAGTGTTCGTTGATTTTCAAGACAACCAGATATTGACACTTTAAGTTAAAAACCGATCAGTTCAGACGAAATTGCAGTTAAGTCATGTCATGTCATATCTATCTATCTATCTATCTATCTATCTATCTATCTATCTATCTATCTCAGTCTGTTCATATCTATCTATCTATCTATCTATCTATCTATCTATCTATCTATCTCAGTCGGTTCATATCTATCTATCTATCTATCTATCTATCTATCTATCTATCTATCTATTGCAGTCTGTTCATATCTATTTCTAATTGCATATGTAGTTGTAATTTTTTTTTTGATAATGGATTTTTTATTAATCCGTTGGTTTTTTATCATTTCAAACGTTATTTTTAGTGGATACTAATATTTGAGTAGACACTCTATTTATTTAATAACATTTTTGAATATTCACATCTATCTATCTATCTATCTATCTATCTATCTATCTATCTATCTATCTATCTATCTATCATTTTCTTCATTATTTGTAAATTTAAAACAAAGTATGTTCATATCTATATAATTCTGTCTTTACCTGTTTACCTCTCATTCTTTCAATCTGATGTAATGAATATGCATACGCCTTGATTCCCCCTCACAGTAATATGATTGGCTGATGTCAGACATAAATACAAAATAGGACGGAGGCGCCTAGGACTATGTCTATTGGAACGCCTTTTGACTACGCCTATTGCTTAAGCCTACGCCTAAGCATACTGCATACGACTACGACGATTATCGGTTCATTACGGCTGCTTGCTAGATTGTCCTACCCGGTTACATTTACAAAACCAATTAGCTACTTCGAATAAGATATATATCCATTTTCGGGACATATCACAATCTATGTCGGTTCTTATATTTAAAATTTATTTATTAGCAATAATTTGTACTGTAAATGGATCAGAGAAGAAAGCGTTTTAGTTATTTATTTTTTTGATATGGACAACAGATTTCCATAAGAGCTTCTCAAGCCTCCTAGGATTAGCGTCGATTTCACCAAAAACACTTGTGATATAAGAGATATAACATATTCACACTTCAAATACTTTGCTTGGTATAGCAGATTTGATCCTTTAAACAAATTCAAAGCTAACTTTCTAGTGTGTTACGTCAGGATTACTCGCTGGCAATTCGTCTATAAAATAGGGTGTTATTTTTCATCCTGTATATACATCTGCTTAAATGTCTGTCACGTTCAGTGGATCGACATCTATCTATCTATCTATCTATCTATCTATCTATCTATCTATCTCAATCTGTTCATATCTATCTATTTCAATCTGTTCATATCTATCTATCTATCTATCTATCTATCTATCTATCTATCTATCTATCTATCTATCTATCTATCTATTGCAGTCTGTTCATATCTATTTCTAATTGCATATGTAGTTGTAATTTTTTTTTTGGTAATGGATTTTTTATTAATCCGTTGGTTTTTTATCATTTCAAACGTTATTTTTAGTGGATACTAATATTTGAGTAGACACTCTATTTATTTAATAACATTTTTGAATATTCACATCTATCTATCTATCTATCTATCTATCTATCTATCTATCTATCTATCTATCTATCTATCTATCTATCTATGTTCATATCTATCTATTTCAATCTGTTCATATCTATCTATCTATCTATCTATCTATCTATCTATCTATCTATCTATCTCAATATGTTCATATCTATCTATTTCAATCTGTTCATATCTATCTATCTATCTATCTATCTATCTATTTCAATTTCTGTTCATATCTATCTATTTCAATCTATCTATCTATCTATCTATCTATCTATCTATCTATCTATCTATCATATCATTTATCATATCTATCTATCTATCTATCTATCTATCTATCTATCTATCTATCTATTTCAGTCTGTCCATATCTATCTATCTATCTATCTATCTATCTATCTATCTATCTATCTTTTTCTTTGTTCATCTTTTCTATTGAACTGACAGAAGTTGTTTATACTTGAATTTCTGCTTGTTATTTTCCATTGTCAATATTGCCACAATTATTCTAATCATTTGGTTGTGTTACTCGTTACATTTTTTTCTTAACATTAAACAAGTGTTTTCTTCTTCGTTTTCGTACATCTTGCATCGCCATTATTGTGCAAGCCATTTTCTTTCCTACTTAAGACCAAAAAACACCTTCTTCGGAATCAATCCACTTTTGTCCATTAATGTTTAATTAATGTCTTTCTTTTTTATATTTGCGTGCAGCATCAATTGTTTTATCAC
Organism: Ascarosepion bandense; assembly: GCA_037127315.1. Lineage (NCBI taxonomy): Eukaryota > Metazoa > Mollusca > Cephalopoda > Sepiida > Sepiidae > Ascarosepion > Ascarosepion bandense. Next base: position 3,486,605 of record JBBBDQ010001014.1, on the reverse strand, counting down.
ATTTCATCTTATTCAGCGAAATAATCACTCGTTAGAAGAATAAAATGCAAAAGAAACAAACAGTGAATCGTCTTGTGGTTGATCGCGCTTGCGAGGCAGACGTTTTCAAAATGGTGGCGCGGAAGAGATGCGTGAGAAAAAGCCTTGTTATCGTCTCTTCAGTAAGGAGAGGGAAAAACAAACTGCAAATGTTTAGCGAACAATTGATCAACATGGTGGTAATGGCATTTCCTGTCTGACTTTGATTCTTGGCACAAAATCGATTCGTTCAAACACTGTTTTTATACAATAAGACACAATTTTGCCGACGGCAGGAAGGGCGGAAAACGGTAAAATGATCGCCTGGTGACACGCCTCTGCGTCAAGAGTTCACGGATTTTGCCACAACGTGATGTTATTGCTTTCTCCCAGCGTGTAAATTCGATGAGTTTTCTTTACACACACACACACACACACACACACACACACACACACACACACACACACACACACACACACACACATATGTATATATATAAGATGTATATATATATAGATATATATACACCTTATTATCATATATATTTTTTTCTTATCATATCACCCCGAGCAAAGCGTTAACGGCACTGATGTGCAGGGGGCTACGTAAGAGTGAAAAGATTGGAATAGAGAAAGCCTGAAACCACATCCTAAACAGGGAACAAGGGATGAGCCTCTTCACCTGTTTAATAGACGTGGGTGGAGTGTGAACCGAGCGAGGATTTCGAACAATGTGACACGTGTTCGAATCACACTGTGGTCGCTTTGTGAGATAATGTTTCCGGCCTGAAGTATGGGGGCGTGCAGCATCTTTTGAAAGTGGCTGAAAGCAAACTCCGATTTGACCCAAGCCGCGTGAGTCAAATTGAGTAGACGGAAATATTTCGGTGATGCACGATGTCGCGAAGTCCTCGTGGTCGAGATTTTCTGCCTACGGGACTTGTTCATATTGTTTATAACCCCACATGATTTCTCTCTTTCTCTCTCCAAGAAGCTTTACTACATTCCGCTCAGCATAGTTGCAGTTGAACACACGCAAATGTGCTGGAGCAGGCGTCTGCAACAGGGATTTCCTAGCAGCCGTTGTAGGCAGACATACACATACACGAACAGTTAGCCGTTACTCTTTGACTTAATACATTTCGCGTCAAGACTGAAAAAGGTCTTAAGTATTTTTCTTAAATTATTCTTATATGCGATCGTGTGTTTTCTTTTGTTGGCTCATTCAGAAATTAAGAATATGTACTTTTTTAGAAACTATCAGAAAATCCACAGTGATATATTCACACCATTTATTAAAATAGTAGAACAGAAATTCGTAAAATGGTTAAAAGTGGGGCTGAATGCGTCCGGAATCAAAAGACGTTTGAATAATTTTAAAACTCAATAAGTGCAGGAAAAAAAAATATCGCAAAAGAAAAATATAATAAAAAACCAACAAAAACTACATTGTCGATATTCTTTTAATTATGTGTGTATATGCATATACTGGGAGGCTAGCTGGGATATTTCAGCAAATATACACTTGATAGGCAAATTCGATAGTTAATTGTCAGAATTTTGATCAAAAACACTTTCAATTTAAAATGTTTACTTCTAAACTGTGTGTATATATATATATATATATATATATATATATATATATATATGTATAAACACACGCATATATATATATATATATATATATATATATATAGTCATCCGCAGACAGATCTGTTTCGCTGTATGACAGCTCATCAGTACGGTTAGACTCCGATCGCTTCCTAACGCAGGATTGAAACCCGACCGAATCGGTGTCAGTCGGCGATTCTACCCCTATGTCACGGTAGAAGAAGTCAGGCTTTTTAGCGCGTATAAACGCGCCCAATAGCTAGAGTGTGCTAATTCATTATTGAATGAGCGATGCGTATATGCCGGAGTAGCTACTGTTTACAAAGTCTTCCACTCTTCCATATATATAAAGCACAAAAAGTTTGTCAATGTAACCGAGAAGGATTATGTCGACTTGAAAATTTCGTGAAAACACCGTTATGGCGTCTTAATTCTTCAAGGCTGGTTGCCGTTGGTTCCGTTTTTTTGGTTGTTTTTAGCATATTATTGGAAAATCTTGTTTCTCAATTATTCAAGCCGGTAGATATAAATAAATATGCTTAATTATATATATAAAACAAGCGTATTGTTTTCTATATTCAAATGTAAATCATTTTCACAACAATGAGTCAACATTGCATGATGTCGAGCTAAAATCGCGAAACATAAAAATTTCAGAGTAGCAATGTAAATAAAATTAATTTGAAATAAAAATAAAATTTAATTATAATTGCACACACACACACACACACACACACACACACACACACACACACACACACACACTTTGCTGGGCTCTCATTCATCGCAAGTGACAGTAGACTCCAGAATATATATATATATATATATATATATATATATATATATATATTCTACCGGCCATAATTATTAGTCCACCCCAGTGTTAAAAAAATCCTGAGTATTATACTATTTTTAAGTATTTATTTCCAAGAGAATAATTACAAATAAAAATAGAATGGTTCTTTTGTTAATACTGCACAATAACGTGTACATGAAATGAATTTAATAATATTTAATAATTACCGATATTGCAGTTTCATCAATGAAAGAATGAAGAAAATTTAGGCTGATTCGGATGAGTTCATCTTTGCTTTCTTGCCTTGTAAAATTTTGCAAAATAATAACAAAAGAACCATTCTATTTTCATTTAGAATTTTCCACTTGGCAATAAATACTAAAAATAATATAGAATACATCATTTCTTTTAAAAAAAGGCTGGCGTAATAATCATGGCTAGTAGTGTATATATATATATATATATATATATATATATATATATATATATATATATAGCGCTTAAGACAATGGACACTACGAACAATTTTACACTCTCAACACAAACAAACAGGAAAATGCAAAAATACTCTTCTTGTTCCATGTGACTTGTCCATTCAGAACATAGGCGATCATGGCCCTCTACGTTTCCCTATTCTTTGTAGCGCTTAACAGACAAATATATATATATATATATATATATATATATATATATATATATATATATAGACGTCAAGTCCGTGAACGGCGAGGGTAATGCAAAAAGAACTACTTAACATAAAATATATTGTTATATTTGTATAGAGAGCTCAATGGATGTTATCCAGAGCAATGTGGTATTTATAAAGGAAAACGCAACGCATCATTTAGATTGGTTATAAATTATAATTCATTTGCATGAGCTAAATTTGCCCATTTCTTCAGACCACACTGTTTTTGTTCCATTCGGTATAAATAATTTCCCGGACTTTGACAACAGTATAAGAATAGGGTAGTGGTTTAGAGGCAAGTGAATCACCAAAACAATACACAAAACCGCCATAAAATGTTAATGGTTACTGTATAGTTAAGGGTTATTCCTTATGACGGCAATCACGTATCGTGGAGAAATTGAGTTTATGTATGAAAAATAGAAAAAGAAACATTCTAGACTTGTGAATAATGATAGACCAATTTTGCTGGCCGACAACGCACGGCTGCACGTTTCTCAATCAACTGTCTAAAAGCTGCATAGCCTGAATTATGAATTTACTTATCATTCTCCATATTCACCCGATATCTCTCCTACTGATTATCATTTATTTAAACATTTTGAGTTTTTCATCTGCTATGAAAGATTCTCCAATAAGAAAGAGGTAATCGAAGCATTTGAACTCTTTATCATACCAAAGGATGGATTTTTAAAAGATAGAATCGAAAACTTAGAAGTGGGTAGGAGAACAGTTATTCATCACCATGGTAATTATTTCAACTAAATAAATTAGTTATCCAACATTTCCGACACGTGTTTTTCATTTCTTATAAAGTACCTCATTTCATTTGTGAAAATCCAATATATATATATATTGGATTTTCATAAATTTATTGAAATTAATTAATTTTTTTTTTTTTTCAATAAATTTATTTTTAAACGAATTCCATCTTCTCCCAGTATTGCAAGTATTCCCTTTTTGGTCTTGTCCTCTTCTTTACCCCTTTGTAATTTTGTGCCAACGAAACCCTTGACAAGTGTTGGCTGAAAGGTTCCTCGGGTTTGGGAAAACAAAATGACGTCTACTCTTTTTAAGGCTATTTGGTGTTTCTGTGGGTACAAATCTTTATTTCTATATATATATATATATATATATATATATATATTATTTTGTTTTATTGATGTCTGAAAGTTCAAGTTCAATTATGAAATGTAATGCTACAGTACATACGCAAACGATTCGATCATGATGCTGAAAATAGAGAATTTTACATAAATACAACAACTACAATCTGGTGCAAATTGATTGAAACAAAAAAAATCAAGTTTTTCTAAATTCTTTTATACTCTTCCTGATCATGTATACGTCGTCTTTTAGTGTTAGTTTCCTCTTCCGATAGCATTTTACGTTTTGGACTGATGGGTCTAGTTTTTTTTTTTTGTTTTGCCTTGATGACACGTCTGACAGTTGAAAGGCTGACACCAACAACATCTACAATCTCTCTGTAAGGCTTACCAGTGTGTTTGTGCAGAGTTACAATTTTCGTACGTATCCTTGGAGTAACGTTCATCGCAGACAATAGTCGTGAGACAATTAATCGACAGTCGAGACAGTATTGACTGGGCGTGATAAAAAACTGAAGCAATCACAGATAACACAATATTTTTCAAGGCCAAACAAATTTCATCATACACTCGAAAATAGATTCATATTACTGCACACCACTGCAAATGATCTAATCTGATCAAAAATAGAAATAAATTACACCCTGCTACTTCAGTGGGTCTAAAGCTGACCGTATGGTGAAAGAAAAGAAACTAAATCAATTGTTTCAATTAACTTTCACATGGGTGTAAATAGGCAACACACAACCACATCTGAAAACGATGACCATAAAAAGAAATTAACTACATAAAGAAATAAACTTCTTGAAAATTAAATTAAAATTATTTATATACATATAGCGCTTAAGACAATGGACACTACAAACAATTTTACACACTCAACACACACAATCAGGAAAATGCAAAAATACTCTTCTTCTTCTATGTGACTTTTCCATTCCAAACGTACGCGATCATGGCCCTCTACATTTCCTTATCTTTTGTAGCTCTTAACAGACAATCTCCTGCTCAGTCAGTCAGTTAAGTGCTATACGTAATACACGTTTTAGGCGATCATGTCTTGAAAGTGACATGATTGACTTGGCAAAAGATTATCCTACAGTAGGTTGCCATTGCTTTCTGCGGTAGACTGGATGCCAGCCAAGGCTATAGAACCCAAGCTGTCCTGCTATTTAACCCATAACTGGAGGGAAGAGACGGATTAATACCTTTCCCAAGGGTATTTGCATGTAATTGAGATGTGCGTTTTAGTGCAGTGGATATCGACTCGGAGTGACAAATCGGGGTGACGAGTTCGAATTCCATTTGAATTCCTTGCAACTTTGATAATTATTCTATCTAGCATTTCTAATAAGAGGGCTTGGAGAATCTGATGCTCACAGGACGAATAGAGAGAAGGAGAGAGAAAGGAAAGTTGCACGTGACATACTTGAGGGACTTGAGTAGATGGATGGTGGAGTTGGATTTAAGCGCAATAACAGGAAAATTAGTGAGTAAGATGCTATACGTGATACACGCTTTGGGTGATCATGTCTCGAAAGAGACATGACTGACTGAGCAGAAGATTGTCCCGAAGTAGATTGCCATTGTACTCTGCCGTAGAATGATTGCCAACCAAGGCTATAGAACCCAATCTGTCCTGTTATTTAACCCATAATTGAAGGGAAGAGACGGATTAAGTGAATGCAAGGAATTCAACTGGAATTCGAACTCGGTTCTCCGATTTCTCGTTCCAATCCGATATCCACTGTACTACAACGCACATGCCCCCAAAACTTCAGCTGTCTTTTCCTGCTGTTGAGCACCAGTATCCTTTTGTGTCCATCCTCTTTAAAACCTCATCATTGCTTGTGTGTATCTTCAGCATCCTTCTATGTGTTTAATTAAGGAGTCAAACGGTTACTAGTGTTCATTTACATGTTCACGCCGTATATCTAAACTTATTTATAAACGGAACTTTGTATGTGTGTGTGTGTGCGTGTGTGTGTGCTTCCGTTACCTATAGACTCCGAAACGGCTGAAACCGATTTTCTTGAAAATTTACACAGTTGTACTATAAACGTCTGCGAGTTTTCTTAGCTAGGTTTTGTTTCCAGGTACCCCCGATAAATATCGAAAATCGATAATCGAAAAAATTGGGTTATACAAGGAGTGGTCCGATTTTAATCAAATTTGAGACACTGACAGACAAAGACATAAAAAACGATGTTCAGAAGTTTCAAGGTTGCAGTTCTTACAATAGTGCATAAAATCGATAATATATATATATATATATATATATATATATATATATATATAAAAGGCAAGATATTTGTGTGTGTTTATCTGTCTATATGTCTGTATTTTTTCAGCCCTTTTATTTTAGTTTTTGCTTCGGTTTTGGCTCTAAGTAGGTATAATTGTAGTTCTTAGTCTCAACCATAATACCATTTACTCAGAGGATTTATTTAACCTTCAAAATTCAGTTTACGGCGAAAAAAACTTATTTGATATCGATACCAGGAAATCAAAATTTCACTTATATCCATTGATTTTTCTTTCAGTCTACGGTTTCGCTTTAACTGGAAACAACTATTGCTTGTTAGTGTTTCGTGCCAATGTCCAAAGAGTCTGAGCTCCAGGACCATGGATTAGTTTTAAAGCTTTCATTACACCCGAGCAACGCCGGGCTATAGTGCTAGTAGCTATATAATTATCTATCATTCAGTCAGTAAATTGCGATACGTAATACACGCTTGGTTGATCATCTCTCTTAGGAGACATGACTGACTAGGGAAAAAAAGTTCTAGCGCTACGTTGTCATTATTTTTTACAGTACAACGTTTGCCATCCAAGCCTTTGGAACCCAATCATCCCTGTTATTCAAATGGAAGGGGAGAAGACATTAATTAATACATTTCCCAAAGGTATTTGTGCGTAACTGAATGAAACGAATTCGACTGAAATTCAAACTCGGCTCTCCGATAATTATTTATATCTATCGAAATATCTGAAAAATACAATACAAATTTAACACTGTTCGGGTTTATATATACATATACATTATATATACATTATTCAGCACAAACAAACACGCTCAATCACCCATATGAATATTCCGAAAACATCTCCCTGTCAGAGAAGTCGTCGATGTAAAACATCTGGCACCCAGTATTAATCTCACCGTATTTAACAAAGGAAATAATGTGTTAAATATTTTTATAAAATAGAAAAACGCCAACTCGAATTACAGTCAAGTTCATTTTCGCATAAAAGCTACTAATATATGAGCATCTATCAACTGAATTTTAAGACAACGATGAAAATCAACAATGTATACATGTTTACTTGCCCCTCCCACTTCAATGTATTCTACCCTCACACTTCTCCCTGTTACTGCTTACTTAGGGGCTGCTTAAAATTTCCAGAACTGAAAACAAAATGAAGATAATTTTTGAAATTTTCTTAACTTTTTTCTGTCAGTCAGCCTGCAACTGGTAAGTTTTAGCCAGTCTGATCTTATTTTGCTGTATTTAAAAAAAAAAAAATATTTCTTTGGTTCTTATCTTTTTTGTATAATTTTTGTTCTTGTTTTGTTACTAACCTAAGTTCTCTACTAGTCTCTTTTGTAATGCACCGCGACTTTGTTTATGTAAATTGTTTTTAATTATCAAATTTAGTTTCAACTTATACTAAGTTAAATCTTAGTAAACTTCAGCCAGACATTTATTTTTTTTTTTTGATTGGAGTAGATAGTACCTACTATCGCCCGGTCTCACATTTCCCCCCCACTTCTTTTGGACAGGAGTAGAGGTGATCGCCTTGTTTCTTGTTTAGGAAGGGATTCCCGGTTCATCTCTCTCTTTTTCGCTCTTGATGTCGGTTCGGCTGGAAGCTTTTTGCAGTTGGTGAGTATGGCGGCAACATCTCTTCATTCTGAGGGTACCGGGTTGGCAGTTTCCTGGTTGCTGCTTCCGACTGGTAGTTAGGAGCCCCAACTCTTGCGTAGCGTCTTGAGAGGCTGCTCTGATCAACAGTTGAATAATATCGGGGTTCCTGTAGTGCCATTTCGCGCATGGACGGGCATCCCTGCATGAATATCCGATAGGCAACCCCGAGGCCACATTATGCTGTAGGCGGCGCCATTTACCATCCTTCACCTGCTGCAATTAACGACCATCTGACCCTACTCTAGACCTCTCTCTATCCACAACTATAACTAGCATGAAATTAAACAAACAAAACAGCAAGACTAAACCAATCGCCCAAACCTATCTGCGTTTCCTTCACAAACATACGAGGTATTCGCAGTAACTTTAATAGTGTAGAATCATTCCTTCTAACTAACTCACCCGATATCTTAGCTATATGTGAGACTAACCTTGACCCTTCTATCCCCTCTTCGGAGCTGTTCGTTCCTGGTTACCTTCCCCTCTTCAAGAAGGACTACCAATGTCCATATGCATGGGCTTGGTGTATATGTCAGTGAACAACTCCCCCTAGCCAGGGTCACATCTCTTGAATCCCTAATCATTCCTTAATGTGCTTCCGTCTCTCACTTCTAAGCTCGGTTAGCTATCTCTTTTTCCTCTACCGCTCCCCCTCCTCCTCTGACTGTACGGTACTTGATTGCATCTCTACTAATATCGACAGGGCCATTTCTTCTCGCCCATCTGCCTATATATTTGTGTTCGGCGATTTTAACGCCCACCACACCAAGTGGCTTGAAAACTCAGCCACCGACCTTGCTGAGATCCGCACTATGTATTTTTCAATAACCCAAGCTCTAACGCAAGTGGTGGACTTCCCCACGCGTTTCTCTAATAACCCTAACGGAAAGGACTCTTTACTCGACCTTTGCTTTACCTTCATCCCAGACGCCTGCACTACCAGGCAACTCTGCCCCCTCGGAAACTTTGACCCCGCCGTAGTCTCCGTCAACATCTCAATCCGCGCTAACTCTACCCAAGAAACCAGACCAGTAGAATATCATACTGCTACCAGAGAGCAGACTGGGACTCGTTCCGAGACTTCCTCTGCGACGTCCCCTGGAACAACGTCTTCCATCTTCCTGTCGAAGACTGTGCCTCCGAAGTCTCCTCTTGGGTTAAGGCTGGCATTGATGCTTTTATCCCGGCCAGGGAATTCCAACTAAAATCAAATTCGTCCCCCTGGTTCTCACCCGCTTGCTCGGCCGCATTGCCCACCGGAACCATTTCTTCCGGCTCTATCGAAGCTGCTCGTCGAACCAAAATAGGCGCCTTTTCGCCTCAGCACGGAAAAAGTGTAAAAAAGTACTGAACGAAGCTAAGAGGGCGTTTGCTACCAGAATGAGGCAACGCGTAGCATCCTCTAAGTTTGGCTCCAAAGATTACTGGCGTCTCTGCAAAAGCGTGCTCAACAAGAACAAGACTTCAATACCCCCACTAATCAATGAGTTTGAAGTTCTCACCTACCCAGCGGACAAGGCTGAATGCTTTGCCCGTAGATTCTCCACAAATTCGACACTGGACATGTTAGGAATACCTAAACCCGACTTCCCACCCAGAACTAAGGCTCAACTAAATAGCGTCCACATTACACCCTTGCTGGTCGCCAAGATAATTGCACAACTTGACCCACACAAAGCGAGCGGCGGTGACGGAATCCCAGTCATAGTACTGAAGAAATGAACTCTCCTCTGTCCTCTCTAAGCTCTATAACCTCTGCCTATCTGCTTTCTGTTTTCCTGCCTGTTGGAAGTCCTCCTGTGTAGTTCCTATATTTAAGAATTCTGGCGAACCCTCAGACCCCGCCAATTACCGTCCTATTAGTCTCCTTCCGATCTGTGGCAAAGTTTTCGAATCCAATATAAACGCCGAGGTGATTCAGCATCTCACGGCCAACGGGCTTCTCTCTGACAAACAGTACGGGTTTCGCTTCCCCAGGTCTACTGCTGATATGCTAAAGACCATTACCGAGTACATATACCGGGCACTTGAAAAGAATGGCGAAGCCCGAACCGTTTCTTTGGATATCTCCAAAGCGTTCGACAGGGTCTGGCATGCTGGCCTCTTGTGCAAACTGCGGAGCTACGGGGTAACTGGACATCTGTTTGACATCCAGTCATTGGAGGTGGTATTAAATGGGTATGCCTCCCAAAACTACCATACAAACGCGAGCGTCCCTCAAGGTTCTATCCTAGGTCCCACGCTCTTTCTGATCTACATTAATGATCTCCCCGACGCCATTAGACCCCAAGTTGGCATGTATGCCGATGACACAACAATCTACTCTTGCATCGATCAAAAACCAGGTGTGGACGACCAAGTGAACCTCGCTGCCGTACATGAAAAGGACCTCCAATCCTTAGTGGCCTGGGGTAGGAAATGGTTCGTAAATTTCAATGCCTCTAAAACGAAGCTGTTATCAACTAACCGCCATAGACAATTGCATCTACCTCCCATTGGCATGGGACAGGCTAGCCTCCCAGAGAGTAATACTACGCCTACTTGGCCTTACACTTTCGGCGGTCCTCAAATGGAATGACTATATCGAATCCATTGCCAAATCTGCTCCTATGAAAGTCGGCTCTCTGTTCAGGGCCCGGAAGTTTTTCCCACCTGAATCTATTCTGCACATATACAAATCTACCATCCGCCCGTGTATTGAATATTGCTGCCGTATCTGGTCGGGTGCCCCTGCTGCTCTCCTTGGGCTTCTTGACAAAATACAAAGGAGGATCTGTAACGTGGTTGATACTGACTTGGCAGACCGGCTGCGACCACTCTCTCACCGGCGTGATGTGGCTTCCCTGTGCCTCTTCTACAAGTACTTTCATGGCTTCTGCTCCGATGAGCTTAGATCATTGGTGCCGCCTAAGCACGAATTTACACGAGATACTAGATTAGCAACTAGGTCCCACCCTTTTACAGTTAAACAAATAAGATGTAACCGTAAATTCTACTCCAACAGCTTCTTTTCTCGCGCTTCCCGCCTGTGGAACTCCCTTCCACACGTCTGCTTTCCCGACAGCTACAATCTCCAGGTGTTTAAATGTAGAGTCAATAGACACCTTCTATCACACTAACTCCCAATTATTCTCAGAACACTCTCATCTACCCAACCCTCATTTTCGGTATCCTTACCAGCCTATCACCCACCCTCTGACATTTCCTATATTTAACCATTCTCGGTATCCCTACCCGCCTATCACCCACCCTCTGACATTTCCTATATTTAATCATCCTTTGTCCACTCTATGTAGCCCCCTGCGCAGTAGTGGTAGTGACATGCCTTGCTCGGGGTTAAACGCTTATAAAAAAAAAGTACTGCCAGAAAAAATCACCGGAATGTAAGACGTAAAATAACTTATTCAAAGAAAAATAGCCGATAAATAATAAAAATGTGGAGGGATTTCAAGAGAATTCTGAAATATTCATTGAGACACGGGAGATGCTCACTGTACAGCTTAACTGATCGATGGCTCTATTTAAATTCATACGGTGCGTTCAAGAAGCACCACATTTTCTTCCCCCATATATATATATATATATATATATATATATATGTGTGTGTGTGTGTGTGTGTGTGTGTGTGTGTGTGTTTATAAATCTCATTTAAATCAATGAGCTAATTGTCTCTAAAGAATTCCCTTCACGCATAAAGTTTAATTTGAGTTTAAGCTTTTATCAAGTCTCGTTTAAATATCGTCTTAGTCACGTTTATTCTCATTTCCAGTGGGAACTTAAACTATTTGCCATACACCTCGGTGTGCATGTCGCGGCTGGCGAGATCGACTCAAATTTGGTGCCCACTTCAGGATTATACAAATGTTGTTTTTTTTTATTCAAATTTATTATATTGTCTTTTTTAATCTGTTTTGATCATGTTTTGAAAGAAATTTCACAAAAGGAAAAGCAAAGAAAATGTGACTGACGCAGACATTTTTGGTGAGTTAGGTCACCTGTGATCATTAGTCGTAGAGAAGATAAAGTTGTAATTTATATAATTTAATTTCTAACAATAGAAACACTCACTGTCTTTTCTTTCCCTTCGCTTACAGCATTCCCCAAAGCCGCCAATGTCACTGATAGCTTTCCAGTTTGAAAATGTAGAAACGTGGACATTTTGGTCGACAGAAGAAATGCATTTTCACAACCAACGCTTTGCTTGTTTTTATTCCTATGTAATAAATGGACAGAACATGTGAACGACGACGAGGTTTTGGAGATGATGGACACGTAAGGAAACGTAAGCCGCGTGATGCAGTGGATATCGGCTCGGAACGAGAAATCGGGGAGCCGAGTTCGAATTCCAGTTGAATTCCTTGCATTCACTTACGCACAAATACCATTGGGAAAGGTATTAATCCGTCTCTTCCCTCCAATTATGGCTTAAATAATAGAACAGATTGGGTTCTATAGCCTTGGCTGACAACCAGTCTACTGCAGAAAACAATGGCAACCTACTGCGGGATAATTTTCTGCCCAGTCAGTCATGTCCCTTTTCGAGACATGATCGCCCAAGCGTACGCCCCGTTTGGCACTTAACTGATTGACTTAGCATCAGAAAAAAGACAACTAAAGTTTTTGAGACAAGTAGTTGGGGAGAAAATTCTCATGTTCACGGGACGGATAGGAGAGACAAATGAAAACAACGCGTGACATACTTGAGAGACTTGAGTTGATGGATGGTGGACTGGGGTTTACGCGAGATTACAGAAGAAGATCTGTTAAGAGCTACAAGAGGTAAAAAGATGTAGAGGGTCATTGTCACCTACGTCCTGAAGAGACACGGCACATTGAAGTAGAAGAAACGCTTTACAAATGATCAGCTTGACCTGCATTTTGTTTTCGTTCCCTAGTTTTTCATAAAAGTATATCGAGTTGTATTAGTCTCACCTCGAGAATTTAAAAAATACCACTACATATCAGTAAGATTTGGTTACCTTTAATACATTCTCTTTTCATAACGTACACATACAGAAGAACATTTTAGATATGAATGCCTGCAAAACAATACTAACTAGATTCATTTAAGTAGCATAGGGAACCTTTACTGCTGTGGTAGGACTTACCACCATTGCAGCTGTGGGGGACGCTCAGCCATGTCTGGTACAAGGCTAATTCACAAACACAGCCGACCATTCCCACAACTTGAGGTTTTATCAGAACTATCAGGTTATCAGAAGGTGATTTTGTGGAAAAATAAAAGTATACCGTTTGTATGTTTTTTTTTATCGTATCACCCCAAGCAAGGCAGTAACGCCACTGATGTGCAGGGGGCTACATAAGAGCAAAAAGATTAGGTAGAAGAGAGTGAAGAGAAAGACGAACCAGTTAGAAAGGAGCAAGAGAAGGATGAGAATACAGGTGTGGCGACAGTTGCAAAGGTGGGGAGAAAGGAAAGGATATACAGGGTGGTGAAAACAGAACTAGAGTCAAGTGGTTAAGAGATGAGTATTGACATTGCATTTAAATTCCTGGAGGTTGTAGCCGTCAGGTTTAAATAGAAAAATAAATTTTAAGCATAATTCTCATTGTAATAAAGACAAATTTTTGGTGGATATCCGCCATCAAGTGGTGTCAAGTAAATACAGAATCATAATGTAGCAACTGTTCGATTTTCGATCCTCCATATGTCAGATCAGTTAGGATCGAATTCTCGGTGGTTAACCATTGCTAACTAGTAGGGGACCGATTTCGGAATATTATGGCGTTTATCTTATTTATCAATCTAAGCAAGAACAAGTAACGGATTGTTTTATGACAGCTCAGTAATATGCGTTTATATATTTCCGTATTAGATCCTTCGTAACAAAGTCTTTTACAACCAGAGAAACTTGACGTTGTCCCACTCTCGGCTGATATACGCGCTGTCTACGAATTAGCAACCGTTCTAATCATAAGTGTACTGCTTATGTTCCCCGCCTCTTTTTCATTGCATGTCGCTTATTGTTTAAAGTCTTCTCGCGTCGAAGTGCGTCTCACGATGTCTGGCAGAAGGTAAGAACAATTTCGAGTGAATAGAATAGAATGGAATTCTCAAGAGATCTTTCGTAAACTATGTCCTTGAGTAGGCCTGCGAAATTTAACAGATGCTGAATAATTTCTAAAGGCAGGGTGCGTGTACTTTAGATATACAATACCACAACTAATAAGGAAATCAAGATATTTGACAGGAAATGCGTCTCTTTTGTCCTACTGATCTATTTCTCTCCGTGTCTCTGTCTGCGTCCTCGCTTGTTCTTCAGTGATTGGAAAGAGGAATATAAAATGTATTGTATGTCGGACTGCGTAGTTTTCACATAAAGCAATGCGTGGGCAAAGCTGTGTAGGTGAAGACTAACCTATTGATACGATCTTCCACCCGCAACCAGTAAATTTCCTTGGCTATCTTAGCGTGGCGTAATGGTTAACGAGATAGTCTGGCTGACAATCGTTACAGAGTAGTGAGTTCTGTTTTCACTGTTTGCCGAATACTTAGATCTTTTAAGAAAAACTTAGCCATGTGTAGTAAATAAATGTGTTCGTACTTATATCTATTTACTGATTACTAACACTTACCTTATAACACTTATGTTATACTAATAGACTGTTTTGGACCTACCTCCTGTGCTCTCTGTGTGAGGTAATGTCTTGTATATTTATAACTTATACAGTTTGTCCATGCATTGAATATTGCTGCAACATCTGGTCTTGCGCTTCTGCCAAAGTGTCTGTAGAGTCTTGAAAAATTCCAAAGAAGGATTGGCTATCTTATCGGTTCTGACCTGACATATCGGCTTCAGCCAGTTTCCCACTGCCCAAACGTAACCTCTTTTTGATTCTTCTATAAATATTCTGATTCGACATCTTATTTGTTATTTGACTTTACAGATTAAAGTAGAGTTTCATTATATCGCTATTGAAATTACTCTTTGTATACTGTAAGTTTTATGATAAAAAGTTTCTTCCTCAGACTTCTGGCTTCCTTGTTACATGTCAAAGTAAATACATTGTCAATCTTATGTACACTTGAATCCTGTTCTTATATTGTCCCATCTGTTTCTTTAATTTTTAGTAACACCTTCCATTTTAGTAAAATTATTGCCTTGCTTAGAGAAGAAAGGATACAAAATAAACATCATTGCCATAAAAATAACTCAAATAATAAATTAAAATAATGAACATAATTGATATAAGAATAAAAATAATAATAAACTATCAAAATAGCATTATTGCTATGAAAATAAATAGAATAATAAACTATAAAAATAAACATTATTGCTATGAAAATGATTGAAATAAATTAAAAATATGAACATAATTGATATAATAATAATAATAATAATAATAATAATAATAATAATAATAATATATGGAAAAATATAATAATAATAATAATAATAATAATATATGGAAAACAACCCTTTACCTCAATCATATAAATGGAACCTATAAGTCTGATGAAATAAACATCAAAAGAGGTATATTTCAAGGTGATTCTTTATCTCCCTTATTATTCTGCATATCATTAATAGCACTAACCAGTCAACTTAACAAGACAGAATGTGGTTATAAAATAGGACAAAAGAAAATAAGCCATCTATTTTACATGGATGACTTGAAGTTATATGCTAAGAATGATAATGAACTGGAAGGTCTTCTGCAAACTGTAAAATGCTTCAGCGAAGACATTGGAATGAAATTTAATTTGAATAAATGTGCTAAAGCTACAGTTTTACGTGGATCAATACAAGAAACATCCTCAATTAGCCTAGACCCTGCTGTAACAATAAAAGAATTGAAACCAGAAGAAGCTTATAAATACCTAGGTGTAAATGAGAGCGAAAACATTCACCATAAAAAAATGAAAGAAATAGTGCGTAAAGAGTACTATAGAAGGCTACGAATGATATTAAAAACTGAATTAAATTCACAGAACAGAGTTATGGCCATTAATATCCTTGCAATCCCAGTTGTCCAATATAGCTTTAACATCTTAAACTGGACTCTAAACGACATCAGGCGAATGGATGCTAAAACAAGAAAACTTCTTTCTAAGCATAAGATGCATCATCCAAAGGCTGATGTAGATCGTCTATACATACCCCGTAAAGAAGGTGGAAGGGGTCTTATTCAGCTGGAATTGTCATACAAGACAACAACTATTGGCTTACTAACATACATAGAAACAACAAAGGATTGGATGTTACAATTAGTAAGGCAACATGAAGAAAGAAAGAAAAAATATTCAATAATAAAAGAAGGCAGTAAATTCAAACAAGATTTACAGTTAGTAGATTCTGTAGAAAAGCAAAACAGTAGCCAAGAACCAACTATTGCGGCAAAAAATATGAAAATGAAAGCCAAAGATAAAGCTCTTGAAAAGATGAAACAGCGCTGGCAAGACAAACCTCTGCATGGCCAATATCCAGTACGTGCCAATAAATCCAATGTTGATAAAGTTAATACTCATCGATGGTTACGTGCATCTGGATTAAAGTCTGAAACTGAAGGATTTATACTTGCAGCACAAGACCAAAGTCTTTTCACGAGAAACTTTCAGGCAAATATTATGCATAATAATATGGATCCAAAATGCAGGTTTTGTGATAAACACCAAGAAACAATAGACCACCTAATCTCAGGCTGTTCTGTGCTTGCCCCAAACGAATATAAAAATCGCCACGATAGAGTTGGGCAATATTTACATTGGGCAATGTGCAAACATTATGGAAAAGCTGTAAACAAACTCTGGTATGAACATCATCCAGCACCGGTTACAGAAATAGAAGATGTAACCATTCTATGGGATTACACCATCTACACAGACAGAAAAATTGAAGCAAACAGGCCAGACATTATTGTTAAAAACCAGAAGGAGAAAACTTGTCTATTAATTGATATGGCTTGTCCAGCGGATTGTAACATAGCAATTAAGGAATTTGAAAAACTGTCAAAATATAAAGACCTGGAAATTGAAATAGAAAAAATGTGGAAATTGAAAACAAGAGTTGTGCCAGTGATAGTAGGTGCACTTGGAATGATAAAAAATGGAACAAAACAACACATTGAAAGAATCCCTGGAAACCCCAGCTTAAGAGATATACAAAAAATTGTCTTATTAAGTACAGCCCACACACTAAGGAAAACTTTATCTATGTAATGCTGGGGATGATAGGGAAGATAGAAAAACATGAAATGAAGACATAACAACACGCCACTACCTGCCTTAGGTCTCCCCGCAGACTTGGTTGGTAGTGAGACCAAAGCAGAAATCGAAATATGATGAAAAATGACATAATAATAATAATAATAATAATAATAATAATAATAATAATAATAATAATAATAATAAACTATCAAAATAGCATTATTGCTATAAAAATAAATAGAATAATAAACTATAAAAATAAACATTATTACTATGAAAATAATTGAAATAATAAATTAAAAATATGAACATAATTGATATAAGAATAAAAATAATAATAAACTATCAAAATAGCATTATTGCTATGAAAATAAATAGAATAATAATTTATAAAAAACAACATTGCTATAAAAGTAATAAACTATAATAAAAGCATAATCTCTAAAAAATAAAATAATAAATTAAAAAATTAAACATAATTGCTATAAAAATAAATAACATAATAAGTTATAAAAATAAACATTATTGCTATAAAATAAATAAAAAAGAAACTTCATAGCTATAAAAATATTTAAAATAATAAACTATAAAAATAATCATCATTGCTATAAAAATAATTAAAATAATTAGCTATAAAAATAAGCATAATTGCTATAAAATATTTAAACCATATAAATTATGAAAATAAACATAATTGCTATAAAAATAAATAACATAATAAAGTAAAAATATGAACAAAATTGCAATAAAAATAAAAAATAAACTATTAGAATGAACATAATTGCTATAAAAAGAAATAAAAAATATGTTATAAAAATGAACATCATTGCTATGAATATAAACAAAATAATAAAGTATAAAAAACATAACTGATATAAAAAAATTACAAAAATAAACTATAAAAATAAACATAATTGTTATAAAATAGATAAAATCATAAACTATAAAAATAAGCATAATTGCTATAAAAATCATTGAAATAATAAATTGAAAATATAAAAATAATTGATATAAGAATAAAAATAATAATAAACTATAAAAATAAACATTATTACTATGAAAATAATAATAATAGCATCATTACTATGAAAATAAATAGAATAATAAACTATAAAAATAAACATTATTGCCATAAAATTAATAAAATAATAAACTAAAAGATAAATATCATTGTTCTAAAATGGAATGAAATAATAGACTATGAAAATAAACATAATTACTTTAAAAATAAATAAAATAATAATTCATAAAAAACAACATTGCTATAAATTTAGTTAAAATAATGAACTATAATAAAAGCATAATCGCTAACAAATAAAATAATAAATTATAAAATTAAACATAATTGCTATAAAATAAATATAAAAGAAACGTCATGGCGATAAAAATATTTAAAATAATAAACTATAAAAATAATCATCATTGCTATAAAAATAATTAAAATAATTAGCTATAAAAATAAGCATAATTGCTAGAAAAAATATTTAAACCATATAAATTATGAAAATAAACATAAATACTATAAAAATAAATAACATAATAAAGTAAAAATATGAACAAAATTGCTATAAAAATAAAAAATAAACTATTAGAATGAACATAATTGCTACAAAAAGAAATAAAAAATATGTTATAAAAATAATCATCATTGCTATAAATATAAACAAAATAATAAAGTGTAAAAAATATAATTGCTATAAAAACTATTACAATAATAAACTATGAAAATAAACATAATTGTTATAAAATAAATAAAATAATAAACTATGAAAATAAACATAATTGCTATAAAAATAATTAAAATAATAAACAAGAAAAATTAACGGCATGGCTATAAAAATAATTATAATAATACATAACAGCTATAAAATAATTAAACAAATAAATAATAAAAATAAACATAAGAATAAATGATATAATAAAATATAAAAATAAACAAAATTTCTATAAAATAAAAAATTAACAAACTATAAAAATAAACATAATTGCTAAAGAAATAGATAAAATAATAAACTATATAAAATAAACATAATGGCTATAGAAATAAATGAAAAATTAATTATAAAAATAAACATCATTGATATAAAAATAATTAAAATATTAAACTATAAAAATAAACATAATTGCTATATAAATAATAATAACCTATAAAAATAAACATTATTGCAATAAAAATAATTAAAATCATAACCTATAAAAATAAACATTATTGCAATAAAAATAATTAAAATAATAACCTATAAAAATAAACATTATTGCGATAAAAATAATTAAACTAATAAGTTATAAAAATAAACACATTTACTATAAAATAATAATTTTTACCCTTATTTTTTTACTTAAATAATGAAATTAATTAAAAAAACTGTATCAATAATTCTTTTCAGATACAAGTCTTACTATTTAATCCTAAGCTGGGTTATGTTTCTTAATCCTTTGCTTAGTTTATTGAAGGCAACGTTCGCTATTCCAGTATGATTCTGTTTCGGTGTCTCTTTTAAAAGAATAGAAATAATATTCCTTTCCATTGTAGGGCTTAATAAACTCAGCATACAATTATTTCTTTTTTCATTGAATACGTCTAATATTTTTTTTCATTTAAAGAACCAAAGCAACAGATGTTTACTATCCGGCATCTAAGCACCTGAAATATCACTTATATAAAAAAGATTCAGTCTTAACAAAATGCAAATGGCTCTTCATTTATCCAAGTTTTTGCATTCAAAGGTTGCAGTCATTTACAAGTGACACTGGGAATTCGAATTCCAAGTGTCACTACCGAGAATCCTAAAAAGGATTAGCTATGTGGATAACCACTTGTAAATGACTGCAACCGCTGAATGCAAAAACTTGGATAAATGAAGAGCCATTTGCATTTTGTTCGTAACGTAACTGACGAAGATACAACAAAACAAAAGATGCTTCTTTGAAATTGCATTTAAAAATCTGAACATGCAATAAAAACAAACATTTTAAGTAGTACATGGTTTCAAATCATGCGCACACATCGACATAGACAGAAAAAATGGTATCTCTCGTTTTTACATGTGAATGAAATGTTTTTACTGAAACTATACAGCGTCCGAATAATGTCTGATTTTTTGAAAAGCAGATTTGGTTGTTAGCAAAAACGAGGCTAGTCAACGAATGAAAAAAGTCAGCGTTGTCTTAAGAATCGTGACTGGTTTTGTCGGCTTTCAAGAAGGATTAAAATGAAGCAAAAAATGAAGTTTAACACATTGTAAAATAAGTAAGGCCCAAAAAACTGCACACACACACACACACACACACACACACACACACACACACACACACACACACACACACACATATATATATATATATATATATAGTATTGCACAAAAGTATTAGGGAAAGAACTATTCATCTTTATGAGGCATTAAAATAAAGTTAAAAATCATCCCTGTCCTAACACTTTTGTGCACTACCGGTAGTGTGCAAAAGTATTAGAACAGGGGTGATTTTCCTAAAAACTTCACTGACATTAAGTACAGGGTGAAAAGCCAAGTAAATTGCTAATAAATAGAGACTATTTAAAACTAGGTGTAAAAGGAATGTATTAAAAAGAAGTTATATTTAATGTTTCCGATTTTCTGTTAAACAAGTTATTTTGAAACTACGCATTAATGATACTGACTGACTTTTTCACTTATTTCTCCCCCCTCTCGAATTACATGTAATGTTACTTCGCAAGACACACTTTGAGAACAAATACAAGCTGCTGTGTCAGGAGATACCATTAGATACATTGAAGAAGCTTGTGATGTCAATGCCTGACAGAATGAAGGTTGTGATCAAAGCAAAAGGCTAACATACTAAATATTAATTTTATTTTGTAACAAGTACTTTTCTTGTTAAAGCATTTTTTGAGTAAATCAAATAAAATTACTTTATTTTTTTATTTTCTGTCAATATGCCTCATAAAAGATAAATTATTGATAGATTATTGTTCTAAGACTTTTGCACAGTACTGTATATATATATATATATATATATATATATATATATATATATACTAAGTGCGATTAGTACATGGTCGCATATATTTTTATTATTTCAAAGTGAAAGGCTATCATACTAATTTTTAAATTTATTTTGTAACAAGTAACAAATATTTCTTTTTGTTAACGTATTTGTTGAGTAAATCAAATAAAATTGCTATTCATTTTCCGTCAATATGCCTAATAAATGATAAAATTGTTCTCGTCCTTATACTTTTGCACAGTACTATATATATATATATATAATCGTTTCACCCCGAGCAAGGCATTCCACTGCCACTATTGCGCAGGGGGTTACATAGGGTCGGGGTGGTGATGGGAAAATGGATGGTTAGGTATAGGAAATGTCAGAAGGCGGGTGATAGACGGGTAGGAGTACCGAGAATGAGGGTTGGTTAGATGGTGAGAGTGTTTGAAAGAATAGATGCAGGTTAGTGTGTTAGGAGGTGTCTATTGACCTTACATTTAAACCTCTGGAGATTGTAGCCGTCGGGGAAGCAAGCATGTGAAAGGGAATTCCACAGGCGGGAAGCGCGAGAAAAGAAGCTGTTGGAGTTGAAATTACGGTTACATCTTATCTGTTTCATTGTAAAAGGGTGGGACCTAGTTGCTAATCTAGTATCTCGTGTAAATTCGTACCTAGGCGGTACCATTGACCTAAGTTCATCGGAGCATAATCCGTGAAAGTACTTGTAGAAGAGGCACAGAGAAGCCACGTCACGCCGGTGAGAAAGTGGTTGCAGCCGGTACGCCAAGACAGGATCGATCACATTACAGATTCTCCGTTGTATTTTGTCAAGAAGCCCGAGTAGGGTAGCAGGGGTACCCGACCAGATGTGGCAGCAGTATTCAATACACGGGCGGATGGTAGATTTATATATGTGCAGGATTCAGACGGAAAAAATTGCACACAGAACCTACCTTTATAGCAGCGGATTTAGCAATGGATTCGATATAGTCATTCCATTTGAGGTCCGATGAGAGTGTAAGGCCAAGGAGGCGTAGTGTTTTACTCTCAGGGAGGCAAGCCTGTTCCATGCTAATGGGAGGTGGGTGCGATTGTCTATATATATATATATATATATATATATATATATATATATATACATATCAGCATGCAGTGTGGGTATAGAAGAATCCAAAGGAGTATTCTGTACATACAGTGGTAGGATAACTCTCTAAGAGAGCTCTCAACAGAATGCATATCAATACATATAGAGCAAATATAAGAAAAATTAAGGCAGACACGTTATTTCATGGTGAATCGGAAATGTGGACCTATTTCCGGCGAACCATCATCAGCTTTCATCTTTATTTTACAAAGAATTTTACACAGATTTGTGTCAAATTCTTTGTAAAATAAAGACGGAAGCTGCTGATGGTTCGCCTGAAAGAGGTCTACACTTTCGATTCACCATGAAATAAAGTGTTTGCCTTAATTTTTCTTATATATATATATATATATATATATATATATATTTGCATGTATGATATATAGAGTAGAAAGAAAGAAATGCAGCGATATAAAAAATAAAATAAAAAGGAATCAATGTCGATAGTAAATTTGAAAGAAAATGAGAAAATAATTGAATTTACTTCTACTTCCAAAACATATTGTCTTAAGAGAGATGAGATATTTCTTGACGATATCTGGTTAATCACTAGAAAAAATTAGTTTCATGCTTTTCCCAAATATGCTAAGTGAACATACATATAAATATGCCCGAAACCTAAGAATGAAAATTTCCTCTGAACAGGACTTTCAGAGGTTTATCGTTTGTTTCCTGTTTAGGATTGGGTTTCCGGTTCCCTCCAAAGCTTTTTCATTCTTTCCCTTCCTTCTATATAATAATAATAATAATAATAATAATAATAATAATAATGATAATAATAATAACCGGTTAATCATTATCTAAGCACACCCGTCTGCTAAGGCGGCTCACCAATACCTGTTGCAAAGATCTTCCCAGAAACACCCACGGATCCCACCTGTGATTTTTATCTTGAAGCGTTTAATTTTCCTAAGTCTTTGGCGATGGATCGTATATATAAATTATACTTGAGATCTCTGCGTAAAATTGAGTCGCAAGAGACGCTCAAATCAGGGACATTCTTTGGGAGATCAAACTTTGTTTTTAAGAGTGACTCAGTCAGCTACCATAGTTATCAATTTGAGTGTTTTTTATTAAATACGCCAAAGCTCAATTCACAACGACTTCGCAAGCAGCGAGGTCTTGCTTAAGACAAACCTACGATGAGAAGATCGCGTGTCAAGTAATGCAAGCTAACTTTTAATAAGATTACACTTTCCGATGAACTATTTATGGGTCAACGAGACGGAGATGAAACTGAACCCATGCAAGGTCTCCCTAAAGACATTCCTTGGCTTTTGTAATACCGACCACTATCAACCAACAGCATGAACTTCTGATAAGAAAACGTGGCGACTAGGAGCTATTCGGATTACCACCCTACGCAATGAAATAAAATACAAGAAAAAAGGTACAATTGTCAAATCCAGGCATCATAATAAATTTTCCCTTTCTATAAAACCTTCTCCTGCAGATACTGTAGGCGAGCATCGCTTTTTTTTATAAAGCTTTTGTCAGCCATCAGCAGGTGAGCACAAAAAATGGAAAGCATTTTTAGATTTTTCTTTCACGAACCGCAAGTCAACAACTTCAATATTTACCCAAGTAAGCTTTCTGGATTAAACAGAATGTAGAGAGGAGTGTATTGAGGTTTATCTCAAAGAGGGAACTGTCTATAGATAAATACGTCGTTATATTTAAACAAACGCCTACATTTCACTCTACGTTTTAAAGATGTAAAAGCAAGAAATGTAGCTCTTTAATTTTTCTTTATGTTTCTTCTTTAATTGCTACTTTTTCTTTGCCAAAGACATTCGAAAAATTCTTTTGTTCGAAAACAATTTCCTTTTCTGCAAGTTTTAATCTTAGTCTTTTTGTTACGGATTTAGTTCGATGTTTTGTTCTCTTCATACGCCATCTTGCTACTCCATTATTTTTGACGATGATACAACATCGATAAAAAAATGTTTTAAAAGTCCTTTCAAGTTGTTTTCCATCCATTTCCTATCTTCTCTTTCTTTCTTTAAGAATTTTTTTCTTAAATAACCTCCCATCGGTAATCATTAAAAACAGACTTGAATTGGTTGAAAACATTCTACATACATTCAAAATCTACTCTGTTTATATAAGAATAGTTACATATGGCCAATTATATCATCAAAAAGCAAGTATTTGATACTATTTTACCGCCTCTTTAACCGTTAAAAACGAAGTCAATTTCAAACGACTGCAATTTAAATTTCAGTAATCAGAGCCACAGATTTTCGTCAAATATCTTGTTTAACATTCTGATAAGATCCCTGTTCTTATCAATGACTGTATAGTGGGTTATCAATATAAGTGAAGTGTATGTGTGTTGAAACAGATTAGTTTAATTTGGCCTTGTTAGTTAGATAGCCCACTATAAGAGGGGTATAAAACAAGAAAATCAAATTGTAAATTAAAACAACAAATTCATATACATATAAATCAATTAAGGTTTTTTACAAATAAAATTAATAGATTTTGGTTCATACAAGGTCGTTAAAATGTTCGTAGTTGTCATTGCAAGAATGGGTTTATGTGTAAGTAGGCAGGAACGTATGTATGTATGTATGTATGTATGTATGTATGTATGTATGTATGAGCGTTATCGTTGGTTAGGAATGTCTTTGAAGTAATCGCTCAGTCTTAAAGGGTTCCCTTCGGTTATCAAGTATAAAAGAGAAAGACGGGTGAATCGTGAAAAGAAAAGAGGTGAAAGAGAAAATTAGAGATAATAATTACGATCGCTTGATGTTTGTCAAGGGACGTGTTAATACGTTCGCTTCCTTCTCTCTGGCGACAGGCGAACTTGCCCGTCTTTTATTCTGTTTGTGGGGCTCGAAAAGGTCATTTGGGAATTCACTCCCGGATGTGATTCTGGCCTTTCCAATGGACGGCGAACAGTCCGTGAAATAATTTGTTTCTGATAATTGAAGATTATCTGAATTTTGTTTTTAGTTTTTCCTAGTTTTCTATTAGCCGAAAAACATTTCGCATCAAGGTATTGAAATTTCACGAGTTTTGTTTTGGATTCACTTTTGCGTGGGTGCTAAGCAAAGTTTGTAAATTCGAGTCTTTTTCTTTTTCTAACAAAATCTTGGCATTTGAATTTTTAATCTAGATCTTGTTTTATTCACTACAATTGAAATAACCGAAATTAGTTGAATGTAACAGTAATTTGAACAATTTATAAGAAGAGTTTCTTTAAAGCTATCAAGTAATGCAGGCTGGACATCGCGTGAGCGTTTATATTCTTTAAAATAAAACTTTCAAAATTCCGGAGAAAATTGTTTGATGTATAGTGCCTCTTTTATAGCGAGGTGCCTTTGATATTATCGTTTAAATCGTATTTTTGTATTTTCAACCAAAATTTTTCTCAAAACTTCTTATAAATTATGAGTTACTAAATGTTTTTTTATTGCAATATTATTATTAGATAGGTGTCATATGAGGCGTCTACTCAAGAAGTGGTAGTATGACCAAGAATGTGAATTTGATTTATGACAAGAAGCACAATCTTGTAAGGGGCATTGAAATTTATATAATATATTTGTCATCGCCAGTTTAGATCTGGTGGGGTCATTTTGATTAGAAACGACATAGTTTGCACTCATCCATTTTCCATAATATATTATAAATATGCTATGTTTTTGATGAATTACGGCAAAAATTTGGTTTTTAATTATTCTCCGTATATCAAATTTGTCCTGTTTATAATTATTAGGCATTTGGTTGTAATAAAATATGTTGGTTTCTTTTAAACAAATAAAATTTTTCTTACAAAAAATACATGAAACATGTATTAAAAATAACATTAAAAATAAATTCGTCAAAAGAGAGATTTTTATAAACAATTCAAATAAAAAAATCATTCCTATAATATATTTCTCTACTTTGTATTAAGCACTTTTAAAAAGCGAATGGTACAAACTCTGTATATATATATATATGTTACAATGGATAAATTGTTGTCTAAAAGTAATACTAATATATTATTTTAACAAAATTACATAAAGTATTCTAATGTGTAAATTCATTCAATAAAATTGCTATTTCATTAAAGTGTAGACGATTTTGGAATTTCATGCAAATCCTCTTTTAGAAGCGTATAAAATGTTATTTTTATACCATAGTCTTTAGTGTAATAAATCAGCACTTAATCGTTTATGTTGTTTATTTGGACACAAAAATTTGCAAAAAGTGTATTTTTCGCCAGTCGGTTTGTAAAGATGGATCGCTGTTGTGTGAAAATCTATTTTAGATTTTTTTTAATAATATCGATCCAAGAAAGTTTACTTCTACTGGTGCACAGGGGTTACATAGGTGAAAAGTTATGAGAAAGACTGACAGGTTATAGGGGGTGTCAGGAAGTGGATAAGAGAAGGATGAGAATACTATATGAGAGTGAAGTGGACGGAGAAAGGAGCATGAGAGAAAGTTATGAGAAAGACTGACAGGTTATAGGGGGTGTCAGGAAGTGGATAAGAGAAGGATGAGAATACTATATGAGAGTGAAGTGGACGGAGAAAGGAGCATGAGAGAAAGTTATGAAAAAGAGTGACAGGTTATAGGGAGTGTCAGGAAGTGGGTAAGAGAAGGATGAGAATACTATATGAGAGTGAAGTGGACGGAGAAAAGAGCATGAGAGAGATGAGAGGATGCGAGTTAGATAGGAGATGACTACTGACTTTACATTTAAATTCTTGGTGATTGTAGTTGTCGGGAAAGCAAGTAAGCGGAAGGGAATTCCACAGGCGGGAAGTGCGAGAAAAGTAGCTGGTGGATGGGAATTGGTGTTTACAATTTTTTGGTTTCACAGTAAAACGGTGGTACCGAGTTGCTAATCTAAACTCAGTAAATTCATACACGGGGGCACCAGAGAGCTAAGTTCATCCCATATTTTATTCATTTCTATGTTTGGTCGACTTAGAAAATTTTTGTGGTCTAGCATATGCGCTGATTCATTAAGTATACGTAGTTTCCAGTGGCGTTCTCTATGTATTATTTCAACTTCACCCCATAGTGATCCCCTTTCTCCCTACAGATGTAATCAGCTACGTGTGATTTTTATATCTCCCTTCGTGTTAAGGCTTTGCAATATTTTTGTGGCCTTACCGTAAGGAGGCGGCCTGTTACTCCTTTATATTTCTTTCAACAGCTACACACAGTCTTTAGACATGTCCTCCTCTATTGGGGGTCTTATTCAGGAGAGGTACCTTCGAAGTGTAGAACCCCTTCTGAAGATCGTCCTGATGCTATATGAACAACTTATCCTTTGTGTTTTCTCTGATAACCCCTTTGAAAAGGGTAGAGAGACCAAGGATGTTTTCTGAGAATTGTTACCCTCATGCACCCTCCCTTCCATGTTTGTTGGTGTTGTTATCATGTACCCTGGATAATTGTTACGTTGTAGGGCACTGCTTACACTGACCATTTCCTGTCCGTATGTGTCTGGATCTCCGGTACGTCTACTAGTACGTTCTCCTAGGGATGAGTACCGTGGGTACCTTGGTAAACAGACTCACCACATCCAGGCTCACCATCCGGTTACATTGAATGGGAGCATTTTTGAAAGTTCCACATTTTCGAAAATATGACAGTAACTTTCCTATCAGTGGGTCAATTATATCTACAAGGTAGCAACTCAGAGGGTGAGGCTGCTAACAATCTGGTAAAAGAAAATGGACTCATGTATCAGCCTAGAAGAAGTTCACGTTCTCCTGCTCTTTATATTACCGATGCTGATTTTGCTGATGATATTGTGCTATTGTCAGTCAACCTCCTTATTGCTTAGGCTCTCCTATCTTCTCTTGAATCAGCAGCAAACTGTTCAGGGCTTCACCTGAATGAAACCAAAACTGAGTGTATGCCAATTAACATTCGCAGCAATCATGAAATTAAAACTCCCTCGAATAACATCCTTAAACGCGTTGAAGACTACAAATATCTAGGATCACACATCAAGAATTCTGAAAAAGACTTTGAGATCAGAAAAGACATAGCATGAACTGCTTGTAACAAAATGGATAAGATCTGGAAATCCAATCTTGATCGTAAGGTCAAAATCCAAGTTTTTCGCGCACTTATTGAACCAATCTTACTCTATGGATCTGAAACTTGGACTCTTTTAGCAAAACAACAGCGCCGTTTAGATGGATGTTATACTCGTCTTCTCAGAAGAGTAATTGATCTTTCATGGCGAAACCACCCAACTCTAGAAATGATATATGGAGACCTACCAAGAATATCAACCTTAGTTCCAAAGAGACGTGCCCAGTTTGCTGGGCATTGTGCACGTGCCACAGATGAACTTGTTTCATCGTTTGTATTATGGAGGCACCCATCAGCTCACAATCGATCTCGTAAGTTAACCTTTCCAGACAAGATACATAGAGATAAATCTATCTCTAAGGAAGACCTTAGAAGAGCTATGACAAAGAGGGAATACTGGAAGGGTGATATGAGTTCTATCTCGGCCGAGGCCACAGGATGATGATGATCTGCCTGAATGGAATAACGTCTTTATGAATCTTAGGTAGACCATTCATGTGAGGTAGCTTGCTGTTTCGTTATGACAACTGCCTGTATGTCCTAGGCTAGACATCATCCTTGTTCTTGATTAGGGTCTACGCCAGCTGTCGTTCTGTTTTCAACGTTGGGTCTTTCTTTACCTTACTATAGCTAGCACTTCAAATGCGGTCATGCAGTTTGTTGGTGTATTCAGTTTTTTTCCATCACTACAGCTGCATTGCCTTTGTCGGCTGGTACTATGATGATGTTCTCATTTCTCTCTAGGGTCATCTATTACCAGCCTCCCCTCTTTCGTGATGTTTAGTTTGGGTGGCTTTGTTTTCTCTAATGTTTGTCTGACTTTCCATCTTAGCTCATCCGCCTGAGCCTGAGGGATGTTTAAGGCTATTTCCTCGATACGGACAGTAATGTTTAAGTATGATATCCGCTTGATGGTTGTTGCAATGTTGATATCCTTGTTCAGCACTGACTCTTCATAAGCACTCAATAACTTAGAGAGACCGGTTAGAGGGAGATAACTCATGACTACCAAAAGAGACTTCGCACAATGAATGAGAATGATATACCCCAGTGATCATAATAAAGTGTTCGGTTCGAAATTCTTAACAGCTGAAGAAGGCAGGAGCGTACAACAGCCGAAACGTCGTACAAATAGCAACAGAGATAAGGACAATAGTCCAAATAATGCTAATAGTGTAAATACTACCTCAGCTCAGAAATATAGAAAAGTACTTTTCTGTATATATCTGTTTAGTACCGCAGCACAATTTTGCTATGTATCGTATCTACCTCGGCGATACAACAGGTTAGCACTTACTTCGATCCCGACAAAAGTACCTTAATTACAACTTTAATTCTCTGGATATCTATAAAAGCTAATCAGACCAGCTCATCACGCAGAGAGAAAGCAAATTCTGGGAAGATGTAATCATGCAGCTTGCTCAAGGATAGCAAAGAGTGAAGGAATAAAACGACTTATATGTTGTTGGCACTCATATAATGTCTCTGAAAATTCACATATACTGCCCTGAAGCCTATATATATATATAAAGCAAGGAAGCAAAGATGAAGTCGTCCGAATCACCATAAATTTACTTCATTCTTTCATTGATGACACTGCAATATAGGTAATTATTAAATATTTACAAATTCATCTGATACACATGCTATTGTGCATTATTAACAAAAGATCCATTCTATTTTCATTTACAATTATTCACTTGGCAATAAATACTAAACATTAGTAAGAAATACAACACAGGGATGGCCTAATAATTATGGCCGGCAGTATATATATATATATATATATATGTAAAAATTAAGAAAGACACGTTATTACTTTGCAAAATTTTACAAGGCAGTCACGAAGCCTTTGTTTCGGTCAGCCAATAAGAAGAAGAGACTAGCATAGGGAAGAGAGCACAAAATCCTGGACACCACAACAGTTCAACTGATGCACATGTTAATGTGCAGTATTAACAAAAGAACCATCCTATTTTCATTTACAATTATATATATATATATATAAATTAAGAAAGACACGTTATTCCATGGTTAAGCGGAAGTGTGGCCTCTTTCAGCCGAACCATCATCAGCTTCCGTCTTTATTGTATCGAAGAGTTTACACGAATTACATAAAGTGGTAGGATAACTCTCTAGGAGAGCTCTAAATATATATGTATACAAAATACATATAGAGCAAATATATGTAAAAATTAAGACGGACACGATATTCCATGGTTAAGCTGAAGTATAACCTATTTCAGGCGAACCTTCATCAGCATCCGTCTTTATTGTACAGAAGTTACTTTATTCTGATTGTTCCTCACTGTCTATACAACGATGCGTCCCTGATTAAATACTTGTTTTAACGCTTTAAAACCCTTCAACTTGAAATAAATCTCATCAATTGATAAAACACAAGAAGTGTCGAAACAAAATAGCTACTTTTGTAGTAATATTAAAACATATTCATATTATAATTTTTGAATAAATAGTATATATATATATATATATATATATATATATATATGCGCCGGGATATGGAAATTCCCAGGTTGGTGTCTGGGGGCGGGTATATACGACTGGACAAGATACCATCCTTAGTCTTTGTTAAGACAGGTATCTAGGAGAAGGAAACTCTGATGTAAAACCTGATGTCTTTTCTTGCTTAATCTGTGGCAATTTTTTGCACCGACTTGAGTTTATGAATGGATCCAAAATGTGTGGATAGTATTTGCACAGGCTTTCACCACTATGATCAAATCATTTGTGTGGGTTTCTTGACAACTTAAGTTTATTCAAAAGTCCTTCACACACAAAAGTCTACAGGCGATAGAGTGAAGGCGACGGGAACAGGTGAAGGATATCACTGGAAGTTCCTTGCTGGATCTCTACACTGTGGCGACCTGTGGGTGATGGCCGTTCTGCACAAATGCCTGAGCAGTTTTGCAGTTCGTGTCCTCCATCGGTGACAAAGCAGCCCTATTTAGGGATAGCACTGCTTTCCCCATGCTGGGGAGGGGGCGATAAAAGGAGCCCTAAAGAAATTCTTTCTCAAAACCACCCTTGACAGCGTACTGCAGCTGCCTAGGTATCCAGCACGCAGTCCCAGTAATAGAAGAAGCAAAAGCTTTCATTTTGGATCTTGGAATGTCCGCACTCTACTTGACAATGATAATCAGCCAGAACGTAAGACGGCTCTTGTTGCACTTGAGCTGAAAAAGTTCGGGATTGATATTGTAGCCCTTAGTGAAACGCGCCTGGCTGGCAACTCGCAACTGACTGAAGAGAAAAGCGGGGATACCTTTTTCTGGAGTGGCAAAGGTCCAGAAGAGCCTCGTCATTCCGGAGTAGGATTTGCCATCAAGTCCAACCTTGCTAAGTCATTACCAACCCTTCCAAAGGGGTTTTCGGATCGCCAAATGACATTAACCCTCAATCTAGAATGCGATACCCGTGTCGTATTAATTAGTTGTTATGCTCCCACGGTAGAGAGACCAGAGCCGGAGAAAAATGAATTTTACCAACAACTGAGGGAAATTGTTGCGAATGTACGACACAAGGATAAACTTGTATTAATGGGTGATTTGAATGCTCGTGTGGGTGTGGATAGCGCATCATGGGGTGGTGTTTTGGATCATCATGGTGTTGGTCGTATGAATGATAATGGTTTTCTTTTGTTGTCACTTTGTAGGGAGTTTAACCTGTGTATTATATATATATATATATATATATATTGCAGGGGTAAATTGTTCGAATTCATTTTTCTTTCCATTGAAAACGGGAAAAATAATGCATCCAGTTCAGAATTTCATTTAGATTATCTTGACTAATATAAGCCTGATGAAGGCCGGAGAGAACAACGGTTGAAACGTTTTAATAAGAGCAACACAAATGATGACAATAGTTCGAATATGAGTAGTGCAAAGAAAGAAGTCTATCGTAGTGAAGACAAAGGAGTTAAAAGAGAAGGTAATGAAAAAGAAAAAAGAAAAAAAAATGTCAATGAAGAAAAACATAAAAAGATTAAAAAGTAAAAAGATGTACAGATAAACGTGATCGTACTAAGTTACAAGGCCAAAAGTGCCTCCAATGAGAATCAAACTCACTATTCAATCATAATGAATTTAGAGACGAAATATTACCAACCATTGCGCCACGTCGAAGTATACGTGCACCTAATTGTTACATAGTAGACAAAAAGTACAATTTTACGATTAGGCTGATGTCTCATTTGATATTATATTTTAGACTAAATAAACCAATAGAAAGTGTCAACAAACAACTAAAACATAAAATATATCGAAAAACATTGTTAAATATTCACAAAAAGTTTAGACAGCTTCTCACGCTATCGAAAATGTCGGGAGTAAGGGCGTTGACATAACCGGGTTTTCTATTTTGGCATGAATAAGATATGAAAAGGACACTGGTTATTTCCAGTCATTGCCTAATCGCTTTAAATTCCCTTTCACGGCACACGATCTGTATGGCCACACCTAATGCTTCTCACCACAATGAAGAGTACTGCGGAGAAAAGCAAACAAATCAGAAAACCTCCAGCCATTTCCATCAGCGAATGAAGTAAAGGCGCCATATCAAATGTGTCGTCTGCTTTCGTAAAATCTCTCCGTTCTCAGCCGATAAAACCATTGAGGTGTTTAACTACACCGATTGTTGAAATATGGTCGAAGGCGGACATCTTCTTCTGCATATGCAATTATTAGAGAATATTGTTATCTGCTACAATATATTAATATATGTCATTGCTTATGCGACCAAATATGATCCTGCGTTTGGGTAAAAAAGAAATGAGTCAGATAAAACCGCAAGAATGTCAAAAAAATAAATAAATAATGACCTGAATTTGCATTATTATCAGAGGAACGTTTCTGTGGAAATTGTTCACTTGGCGGTACCTGAGATCAACACGATTACAGAGATTTGTCAGCACTTCGACAGACGGAACAATGTGTATTCAGTTTACTCTTTTCGGAATATATTTAGCCAAACGAATACTCAATGCAATCGTGCAAAATAATAGATCCTATTTCTAAATGTGTACAAAATTTCATTTATTCAGTACTGGCAGTATAACCCGGCGTTGCTCGGGTGTAATCAAAGCTTTAAAACTAATCCATGGGCCTGGAGCTCAGACTCTTTGGACGTTGGCGCGAAAGACTAAAAAGCAATAGTTGTTTCCAGTTAAAGCGCAACCGTAGATTGAAATTGATGTAAGTCAAGTTTTGATTTCCTGGTATCGATATCAAATACGTTTTTTTCGTCGTAAACTGAATTTTGAAATAAGTCCTCTGAGTAAATGGTATCATGGTTGAGATTAAGAACTACAATTATACCTACTTAGAGCCAAACCCGAAGCAAAAACTAAAATAAAAGGGCTGGAAAAATACAGACATACAGGCAGATAAACAGACACACACACACACACACACACAAACATCTTGCATTTTATATATATTATCGATTTTTTGCACTACTGTAAGAACTGCAACCTTGAAACTTCTGAACATCGTTTCTTATGTCTTTGTCTGTCAGTGTCTCAAATTTTATTAAAATCGGACCACTCCTTCTATAACCCGTTTTTTTTCGATTATCGAACACTCGCAGACGCTTAAAATACAACTGTGTAAATTTTCAAGAAAATCGGTTCTGCCATTTCGGAGTCTATAGGTAATGGACACACACACACAGACACACACACATACACACACAGACAAAGTTCCATTAATAAATAATTTTATATATATATATATATATATATATATATATATATATATATATATATTTCTATGAAATATAGGTAAGGTATGGGTGGAATAAAATTCTGTATCTAAAGAACCACTATTCGTAAAAAAGAGCTCAATACAAAGTAGAGCTAATAATATTTATTTAGAATTTATGACATAAATATAATATCACTACAAAAGTAGCCATTTTGTTTCAACACTATCTGTGTTATGTTAAGTGGTTACTTGATAAGACATAGATAATCTCGAAATAAAATAGCTACTTTTGTAGTGATATTATAACATATTTATGCTATAAATTCTAAATATATATATATATTAGTCATTCACATACAAGCCTGTTTCGCTGCTCATCAGTGTGGCTAAACACATCCTCTTGCTTCTGGCCAGGATCGAAACTCGACCGATGAGGTGTCAATCGGAGTCGCTACTCCCTAAGCCATCGACGCATGGAATCAGAGAAGGGAAATTTTAACGTGTTGTAAATAAGCAGTGTATACACACACCAGTCACTGAAAGAACTCAATTCATTTCTGAAGAGTCACGCATATAGCAGAAGTGGAAATTGTTTTTTTAAAATTAAAGGAAAGTTGAACGGAATGAAAGAAAGGGAGAGAGGTTAATATAGACACTAAAAACAAAATCGCTAAGAGCTTAGCAAATTTGAGATTCAATGTGACACACTAGCATGATAGGTATATCTGACTGAAGGGTGTAATTGATAGTCAGAATACTGTGCTGGATTCTAAGTTAACCCCATAAAAACAACTCTCTTATCCACTGCTCCTTCTATATACCGGGTCACTTCAGAACGTAAACAATCATGACTCTCCACATCTTCCTGTCTCTTTCAGCTCTTAACACATCTTCTGTTATACCACCCAAACCCTGCTCCAAACCCTGCTTTCCCTTATCTCTCTTTGCCTCTGTCCGTCCCGTGAGCATCAGTTTTTCCACGCATACCTTCTTCGTAACATGTCCCATAAGCTTCAGCTGTCTTTGCTTGATGTTAAGTACCAGTTTCCTTTTCGTGTCCATCATCTCCAAAACCTTGTCGTTGTTCACAGGTCCTGTCCATGGTATTCTCAGTATCCTTCTGTAGAACCACTTTTCCGTTGTTTCAAGTTTTTTCTTCATCTTTGATGAGATTGTCCAGCATTTGCTGCCATACTGAAGAGCAGACATCACATAAATGTCCGGCACTCTCCTTTTTGTTTCTAGCTGTTGTAGAGCAGCTAACACTCCTCTAGAGCGCTCAAGAATGGAATGGTCTACAGCGAAGATTAACAGTAGTCTGGGATTTTGGAGTGTCATTGACATTCTGAGTTGATCGACTGCGTGCATCAGTCGTTCACTTTATCGGAATATCTGCCTTTGGTGGGAGAGGAAACTAGATGAGCCCCCGCCGAAGTATAGTCTCATCTGAGGGAAAGCAAACAAGAATTTTTGTCCGAGCCTAAGGGCACGGTGTTTTCACTTAAATAGCCTTGTGCCATATCTATCTTAGTGTCATTACTATCAGACTCTGATTTCTGTGGCTCTAACGACATAAACTATCCTCTCTTCTACTATTTGTTTTTTTGTCCTTTGGTGTTTGTCTTATTTGTATTAATATCCCTTAGCACGAATATTATGCCCTAGATATTCAGACACATCTTCTGGGTATCGTTCTGTCACCTGGAAGATTACAACACTAACGAAATCTTCTTGTCTTTCAATATTCTATTCAGCTTCGAGAATGACACTTTGATCATACTAACACAGCTTCGTATCTCAGTGTCAGACTTTCCATCCTCTGTTAAGACATGTCTCAGGTATTTCTCAGATTTTGAATTTTCTGTATCTGCCTGATTTTAGTCGTCCCTATTATGATTTTGCTTTTTCGGCTAATCTTTTTTTCCTGATTATGATGCATTCACTTTTCTTGTAGTACCACAAATTTATAAAAATTCAACCAGCTTTTCGTTATCTGTATTTGTCTCCTATCTATCTATCTATCTATCTATCTATCTATCTATCTATCTATCTATCTCAGTCTGTTCATATCTATCTATCTATCTATCTATCTATCTATCTATCTATCTATCTATCTATCTATATATATATCTCAGTTTCTTCATTTTCTATCTATCTATCTATCTATCTATCTATCTATCTATCTATCTCATCTATCTATCTGTCTGTCCGTATCTATCTATCTATCTATCTATCTATCTATCTATCTATCTATCTATCTATCTAGTCTGTTCGTCTATCATATCTATCTATCTATCTATCTATCTATCTATCTATCTATCTATTCCATTCTTTACACATCTGTCTGTCTGTCTGTCTGTCTGTCTATCTATCT